>JAVQJF010071612.1:0-34826 GCA_036023855.1 Gadopsis marmoratus
ACACACACACACACAGACACAGACAGACACACACACACACACAGACACACACACAGACACACACTGCCTGACACACCGACGCACAAACACGCGACAGACGTCCTGCATGGGGCAGGAACTTCCTCCCACCTTGGTTCAAAGTGATCGCCACAGTCAGGACCCTCAGGACCGACATGGTTCAGGTTCCTCCCCGCGGCTCTGCTCCACCATCAGTTCCTCCAGACCGGAATCTGACTGGAATCCTCTTTGAGTCATGAGAGTGAAAGAAGCCAAAGGGTTCGGGGGGGGGGGTAGAAATCCGATGCCTCCTTCCCACTCTCCTCCTCTCCTTTCCTCTGCTCGCTTCCCTGCGCGTAAAATAAATCTGTCTCCACTTTTGCTTTTGGTTTAGTTGTTCCTGCTCTCTCTCTCTCTCTCTCTCTCTCTCTCTCTCTCTCTCTCTCTCTCTCTCTACGGTCCCATTTAAACAGGACTGGATTCCTCCTCCTCCTCCTCCTCCTCCGCCTCCCATACAATCAAGTAGCACACACCCCCTCCCTCTTCCTCCTCCTCCTCCTCCTCCTCCTCCTCGCACCAAATCTCCGCTTTGGACTCCACGGAGAGAAGGAGGATGGCGCCCCCAGCGGCCGCATCGAGAACTGCGCATCATGTGCTTTAAACTCACAACACGAGGGCAGCTTAACAAACACAGAATATATCTTCTGTAATATTAAAATATCTGAATGTCCTACAACATGGCAACATAATGTAGACGTGCTGCTGGGACATTAATTAAAGGACCAATCAGATGTTTTGACAAAAACATGCCAACAGTGAATCCTTGAAATGAGGATGTAGCAGGTTCAGCCGTTACTTATTTAAACCCAACAGCCTATAGAGGGCAGTGTTAACATGATCTGAGGTGTTTGTGACTTTTTATTTACAAAAAGGTTCTATCTATTGGGAATGCAAAAACTTTGAAGCTCAATATCTCAAAACCACTTTGAAACCAAGTTTTCCAGAAAACATGAACAACTTTTCATTTCATTTTACTTTTATTCCCCTGTATGAAAATACCAGTCAGTCAAAATCAGGCCCAAATATTTTGCTTTGAATTAGACAGTGCTGCCTTATGACTCCTGTCTGGATCACTGAGTGTACATTTACTCTCATATCAAATATATATCTGTTATGTTTTAACAAAAATCTCTGCCTGTGATTGACCACCATAATATGCGTTATGACATGTTATTATATTTATATTCAGTTCAGTGTTGGACTACTAGAGTGCGACCTGCAGTGACGTTACTGTGTCCCTGATAGTTCCATTACAGTATATTCCTGTAACCTCGGAGGTGTGTCGCAATGTGTTAACTAAATAAAAGATTATAGTGACTTCATCACAGTATATGATTTTTAATTACTGTGATTTCCACCATTTTCAGCAGGAACCTTCAGTAGTAGGTGTCTGCGGCATCCAATGTTCAAAGTGACTTTTTAGGAAAGCTTGGTGTCAGATAAACCATTTAACAGACATGTACAAGAACGAAAAGATATCCGACCACTTACATTCCTACAGCCACACGACTCAGCAGTCTGCGAATATGGTGAAATCAGTATTTTAATCAAAATTGTGTTATTCCCCTCACAAATGAGGCCGGCTTTGGCACTGCGCTCTTGTTGGCACCTACATGGACGTGTTTTGTGTGGTTCTAGGAAGAACAGCACACATTTTAGAACATGGAATAAGTCGGTATTTAAGAACAAGTTCACAAAAACATGTCCTTTATCCTCAAACAGCTGGAAAGACTTATGGATATCCATCTGTGTGAGGACTGTGACCACTTATGGTGTAATTAACTAGTAGCATGTGTGCAATGTAAGGCTCTTTATTAACCTCCATACCAGTATCAACATGTGGTAACAATATTTCCCCAACCACAGTCCAAACTGACAGGGTGGAGGCAGGGGAAGACAAGAGGAATAACAGAAAGCCAGCAGGAAAGAAAGAAAGAAAGAAAGAAAGAGTAAAGCAGATGTATATTTTTGTTGGTGGGAGAAAGAAAACATTATTTGGTCACCTATTTTAGAAATAATGAGATTGAGACAACTTCCAATATGAAATTGAATTCAGAGGAAAAGCCAGTCAGTCAGTGGTTTTCCTAATTTTAGAACCAACCAACCTTTTTTGTTTTTCACAAGGGACTTTGAATCATTGCATTGCACTGCCCTCTGTTGGGCACTTTCTTCAACTACATCAAACAAAAAATAAATGGTGTTTGGCTGTTTTAGACACTGTTAACTTATATTCTTACATTCAGTGATTATTGGATTTGGGAGTTATTTTTATCGTATGTTGTCACTGCTTGAAGAAAAGGAAGATATTTACCTCCTAAAAATCCCATTTAAAAAGTCCACATCAAGCAACCCAACTGTAAAGTCCTTGTTCATGTAATTTTAAAGTATATAATGCTATAATTCTAAATACTAAGATCTGGGAGATCCTGAGGTGCATATTTCATGGAAGCTTTTCTTTGCTTTAAAAGTCTTTTTTGGAACAGAACCTTTCAGTTGTTTGGGGAAATGTCACATTTTCCTGAAGCGGTGTAGTCGACTGTGACGTACCGCAACAAGAAAATAGACAGACAGAAACCACACTAGGCTCTGGATGGACATGTTAATATTTTGGATCAGATCTGATTTTGAAACAGAAAGAACCAACGACACACACCGGTGAAATTAACGGAAATGCATGTTTATTGAACTCACCAACTGAACTGGCATTTTAACACAAAAAAAAAAACTAATTAAACAAATACTGTATGAAGATAACCGCCAATAGACGCAAACCCACCACAGCATGCGGTTGGGTCTCGCCTTGATGACATCAACAGCCATTGTACAAAATTAACATACATGACAGCACTATTCTCATGTGATATGGATATTTATTCAAAAGGAAGACTTGTCATCCAAAATTATTAAGTCTGAAAAGAAAGACGTCGTTTTAGTCAACGAAATAATAACATTTCTGTGAATTCAACACATGTAAGAGTGTCTCCGGAGTCTTTTTGGGTGAAATAATACACACCTCACGCTCATACACAAACACACACATGCGCACGCGCACACACACACATATGTACAAATACACCATAGTCACAGACATGATGCCTGCCGTGCATATCCAGGTATGTGTGTGGATGTGTACGTACCCAAAGTGTGTGTGCAAAGTGTGTATGGGTGCGCTTGTAAGAGTATCCAGTACAGGCAACACTATATACATGAAATTATATAAAACTGGTTGTTGAAACAATAAAATATGCAACAAAAGAAAAACATTTCTAACCTTCAAGTTTTGGAAAATCTAATAAAAAAAAAAGAGAGCGAGAGAGAGAGAAAATGATTATCGATTGAAATGAAAGTAATACATTTAAGATTATGCACACCTTTTACAAAACATAATAAAAAATAAAAATAAATCAATTCATTTGTACTACAAAAAGGAAACAGATGACTGGCAGCTAGTGTGCGATGTGCCTGAAGAGGAGTCGGTGAGAGGCAGGACAGCTCGGCCTGACTGAAGAAGAGGTGTGGAGAACAAAAAGCTGATGTTTGCTGGCATCTGGTGACAGCTGGGCATTACTGCACCGATGCGATGAAATCTGAATGAACTGACTGCGTGCCGTTGTGCCCCCTACATGGTTTTAATGTCCCACGTCATCGGTTCTCTCAGTGTTATTGCGACGGACTGCAGTGGTTTCACTGCCTATGTTTGCAGATCAGAGAACAGCAGGGAGGCGGTCTGGTGGGCAGACCGCCTGCTCGTGTCTCAGAAGAGAGGCTTGTCGGCACTTCTTCACCTCCGACGCTATGTACATTTCCAACTGTTTCTCATGCAAGCTACATGCTAGCACATTAACCAAGACGAAGGACAGGACGATAAATTACAGGCAAGTACACGTACAGGTCCATTAGTTTTTAAAAGACACTACACTTTGTCGAGTATGAGGCAGGTATTCCCTTCTCCATTCGCAGAGCGAGACTCTGACTGGGGGCTAAATACAAATCAAAGGTTTACTCTTCAAAGTTGACAAAAGAACTCAAAGTGAGACAAAGCCGATCCTCTGGTCTGCAGACATGAGTACTGTGAAAATCTGAGGAGTGTAACGCGACATCTCGGTTTGTTTAACGCCGTCTGCCGCGCGTCCAAACAGCCCTACAACTGCGTGTGACACTATTTAAGGCCAAGTTCACTACAGCGTCAACTTAGCCATCCCAACTCCAACCAAACAGTGCAATCGCTGACCCTGCTTCAGGTAGCGCAGCTAGCTTATAGACACGCTAGCTGGGCCACTTGCTGTCAAAGCAGCTAGCTAGCTAGGTAGCAGTTTAATGACAATGACGGGGGGGAAAAGTACGAAAAGCACAATCCCTGAACGTTCCTAAAAAGGGTGTACAAAAACTACCACAGACGTAACTGTCTACGTGTAGACTGACAACGGCAAATGGATTCCGCTCCGGGAAAAAAAGTACAGCGGAAAGCCATCGGCGCGCGCCAGCAAACCTAAAGGCGCTACTTCTATACGTTTAGGTGGACGAGAGCGAGACCAGCAAGGAGACATCGATCAGAGATGGGGAGGTGAGGAGGAGGAGGGGCCGGGTGAAGGTGGATCAGGACGCAGACGGGATGATTGATTAAAGAAGGAAAAGGAATGGACGAGCGGAGGGGAGGGGGGGAGGAAAGAAAAAAAGAAGGGGGAAAGAGGACGTTTAAGTTCCTAAATGACTTTCTTCAGCTGTTAGTGCAGCCGAGGCTCCGGCTCGGCAACCTGCCCAAAAGCCAAACCTTGGCATGTGCACAATCTGCAGCCCGGAGCCTCTTAGTTAGATTGCAATCAATTTCCACGACCGGGCCAAGTGGAGCTTGGCAGTGCCAAGGCTGACTCCCAACCTTAATAAAACACTGTTCATTTATGGGAACCTTTTGCTAAAAGCTGGCGAATGATTCCTGCTCGCAGTAACACGCAGACACACGCAGGAAAGGGAACAAGAGCGGAAAAGGTTTGGGGTTTCTGTTGTTTGTTAGTCCTGTCTGGCCCCGGAGTGGAAAGCGTGTTCACCTCCCCGGAGCAGCGGCCGTGCCAGCTTTACAGAGGAAGTCCTGATGTTACCGCTCAGTGAATTTAGTGCCAGGTGGCCTCGCCAACACAAGCAGCCTGCGGCGGGGAGACAAATGGCAACGGCGAGTTCAGCGGGGCACGGTGGGAGGAAGACTACAGCTGTCCACGTGCGCCGGGCAGTGATACTCCAGGAGCACTCCGACAAACCCTTCCAAGGTTTTGCTACAGTTCGGTGTTTGGGAGCGGAGGGCCGACAAAGCGGGGAGAAAATGGCGGCACTGGACGTGGAGCGCACAAAGGGGAAAGAAAAGGGGAACAAACAAATAGCATCCAAAGCTTGAGCCGCGTAATTAAAATACAAGCCGTATATGAGATTTATGGACTCCTGGACTGACAAACCGACAGACACTGTAAACTGTTAACACTGACAGTAACACACTGAGACACGGAGGAGAGAAAATCTCTCATAAGTCCGACCAAAAAAACCAAACGGAACAAAAAGAAAAAGAGAAAAGGAAAACATTCCTCGTACAAATATTCGCAGTTAAGGTTAGTTTTCATCGCATCGTCGTCGTCGTCGTCGTTATTTTTATATTCTGTCCCCCAGATATTGATAGTTTCGACTCTGCATTTCCACGCATGTAATAAAAACAGGCAGGCTTCTTTTTTGTTAGAGTATATAAGTTACTGTAATGCAGCAACACACTGGGTGAGATACAGGAGAGAGGGAGGTGAGGAGACAAGGAGACAGGAGGGATAGAAGGAAGAGAGGAGGACAGAGAGAGAGAGAGAGTGTATTTACAGCACACCAAACATTTTCTGTCAAGTAAAAAGAATGCTATATAATTCTATATATATATATATTTATATATGTATACTGGAGCCCCTCGGCGTGGTACCCAAGGTGGGAATGCTGTTGCGTTGTGGGAACTTCGTACCAGGGTCTGTGAGGACGCAGGAAGAGGTTTGATTAAAACTATGAGAGGGGGAGATTATGTTTGCCAGTTGTAATTTGCTTTGGACGGATTCCTCCGCCGCTAGAATGTTTACAGAGGGATGCCGCCCTGCTAGGTGCAGCGAACGGGGACACAAACGTGAAAAGACAGAGCTGGTTCGGCTTAAATGTTGAGGCGACAGGCTGGCGTGGCGTGAGGAGCGGAGCGTCAGGTCGAGATGCCAGGAATGTGACTTACAATTTTGCGTTGTCGAGGCGGGGCGAGTTAGAAATAGGACATGTAAAAACGTGTGCATGTGCCACATCAGAAATAACGCAGACATGTTAGTAGGAGGCTCGGGTTTGTTAATATGAGCATCTACGAGCATTCAAGTCTGTGTGAGAGGAGTTTTCCCCAAAAACCCACTCGTGTGTGTGTGTGTGTGTGTGTGTGTGTGACTTCAGTTCATCCGTACGTCAGTGCAAAATCTCACTTCCCTGTTTCAATTCAAAGAGGGTACCAGCTGAAGCTCAGCTCATTATCCTGCCCACAGTTCTTCCCCTCCCATCATCCCTCCATCCGAGTGAAGAACTGAAGCGTCGTGAAAACAAATGGAGGGTTTCTTTCCCCTCGACTCCTCCCCTCTCCCCTACTCCACGTCCTCCATCTTTCCCTCCTCCTCCTCCTCCTCCTCCCTCTATCTAGATGAAGTACTCCTTCTTGTCCTCTGCTCCGGAGTGGCCTCCCTCCGCGTTGATGATGGCCGTGTCGGCGTCTGGGGCGTCGTCCGAGCCCTTGGCCTCGTGGGTCAGATACGTTCCTGTGGGGGGAGAGAGAGGTAAAGAGACACAGAGAGAGAGAGAGAGAGAGAGAGAAATGGGGGAGGAGAAATAAGATTGCTGAGGCAGTAAAAGTCAGCTGGAACCAGAACTGTTAACTGAAATGGCGAAAGGCCAGCAGGAGTAAGACTGTTGACAAGACGTTCCAGTGTGATGTCTAAATGATCACTGTTGCTGCTGTTCTTTGCCTTTAATGTGACTGAATTACTGCGTAGTAAAGCTGTCTTAAGGTTGTCGGCACGCTGGGGGACAAAGTCCTAAAAAAAAAGAAAGAAAGCTGATAAAACCGTTTTTATCTGGGTACCACACAGGGTTTTACTTTGGAGAGTTTTTTTGGTTATGATGGGTCAGCACTAACGCAAAACGTCAGATGAAGTCAAATCATTTTCTTCTTTTTATCCAGTGATCATCAGTTTGGCCTGCAGGTCCAAACATGGCTAGACTTCAACTAGCTACGACCTGCATAATGTAGTTTAAAAAAGTTCAAACTGAGGTTATAGACATCTATAAACATTTTATTTCCAGCCAAATTATTGTCTAGATGCCTTTTGACCTCCAAATCACCTAATCAACACTTGGCTCCATCAAGCCTGTCGTTTTTTATAGCATTTTATTCTACAGGTGATTCTCTTGCTAAGGTCCAAAGATCAGCTTCACAACTGGACTTTATCTTCACTGTTTTTCTCACAATGATCATATTTGTATGTTTGTTTTATATCTTACTTTTAAATTGAGCATGAAAATGCATTCTTGACCTTGGAAATGCCAGTTTAACAAAATAATCTTAAATAATCTTAACTCAAGCTCTGCTACAAGATTGTGACGCGATTGTGTTCAATATTCTGGACCAGCGGGAGGCGCCGGAGCCAAGATTTGAATCTGGCACACTGTGGTGGTGGTGGTGGTGTTTATCAACTGTGCCACCTGGGTACGGAACCATGTCTTTATACCCTTTACATTTCACCTGTGCTCTGCTGGAGCTCAGGCATTTGAATTCGCTTTGTTCTTGTTTGTTTGTGTGCTGAAGTGTTTTTGAGGCCTGACTAAGAGAGAGAAGAAAAGAAAAAGTAACACTGTTTTGTTGTCTCCCACTCACTGAGCACACGAGCAACAGGGTAACTAACTCATATCATGGCCAGGAAGCAATTACGCTCCTACCACATCCCTTTAAATCCCATATTTGAAAATATAATTGAAAATATGCCGCTGAAATATGACGCTGACGTCAGGAAATCTAATCTCACAGGAAGTTGCGTGAACCACAATGTATTAAAAAGGCAATGAATAAACATTCACTTATTGTCATTCATTCAGTTTCTCATTCTGCTCTGAGAGTAAAATAACTGAGGCTTATGCTTAGAATTACATATATCGCCTATGAGTGCATTTGCATTTCTGTGTGTCCCTGCATTTGTATGCATATGCATGTTTGTATGTGTGAGATCTTGGTACGCATGTAACCATATTTATGCAAGTGTATCTCTGTGCACGCTCAGGCATGCATGAGTGTGTGTGTGTGTGAGCAGTTGACCTTTGTGTCTGATGAGGTATCTGCCGAGGACGATGAGGAGGCAGAGCAGGATGAAGACGATAACAGCCACCACCCCTCCGATCACGGCGTGGTCCACCCCCGAAGAGGTCGGCATGGCTGTGGGGTCTGGAGATGGGATGGAGTGGAGAGGAGAGGAGACAAAGAGAAGGGGAGAGCAGAGAGGGAGGAGGGGGTGGCGGTTGAATATTGGTGGAAATGGGAGACGGATGATGAAAGGCAGCAGAAACAGAGAAAGAGAGAGAGCGAGAATAATGGGGAGAGTGACGGAGGGAAGTCAGAAAGGAAAGAAAAGAACGGGGGGAGCAGAGAAGACTTGTCAATATATAATACCCAGGCACAGCGGCAAACCTTCAGAAGACAAAGACGAAGATATGAAAGAAAAAAAAAAGCCAGGCGCAAGAAAATGGGCCACCGCGTCACCCTCCATTAAAACGGTTCATGACTAGCATGCAACGGGATTGTGCAGTTTAAAGACCAAGTCCTGCACACTGTTGATGTCGGGTGAATTCCTTACCCCTTCAGGTGTGGTGAGCTCCATCTTTTCACTTTAATTGAAGGACTTGAGGCTCTTCTATGGACTGACAAACCTTCACTCTTGAAGAATCCAAGGATAGATTCCAAAGCGGGGAATGCAGGCAAATGCACCAGAGCCCCGAGGCCTCAAAATTCCCAGATTCCATTTTTGGGATACAATACAAATTTAAAGTGATCTGCTAGTTTAATCCAGCCGTGGTGGATAAAAAATAATTTACTTTTAGTGTATGTTAAATTAAAAGCAAGTTGAAGTTGGAACTTTGCTAAAAAAAAAAAACTACTGTAAAAACTTAATTAATACATTAAAAATGTATCTTTTAAAATCATTGTTTACATTAACTTTAAACTAATACAAATATTAATACATATAATCAGTATTTCATACATTATAAAGAAATACTGTAGAATTAATGTCATAAAATAAGTTATGTTATGCAAGAATGTACTGTGATTACCCTTATTACTTACTCATTACTTACTTTGAAGAAGCACCTACAAATATATTTTTATTATATATATATAAATATAAATATATAAATATATTTTATATTTTTCACTTGGGGAAGCTTGTGGACAAAGTTTACAGTTCAAGCTGAAAACGAACCTGGTTGAAGGGTTTTTCACCCAACAGCAGAGATTTGAGATTTTTTATTTTCCCTCGCTTCAGCCACTTTAGCTGCTTGCCCCTCAGAGAGGAAAGCAATCTGCGTGGAAATAATTTGACACAGCATTTATTTCGCCTGACCTTTCAGACCAGATCAAACGCTGGGTGTCAATTTTGAAAGTCACTCAGATTTGCACAACTGGAAAGCAGCATTTCTCATAGCGAACAGCATAGACAGGAGACTAAAACACAGATGAGGGGTCAAACCAACGTGGAGGGCAAGGATTCAACCAATCAGAAAGAAATAGCTATACAACCAATCAGAGAACAGGCACCAGCGATAGAGGCACAGCAACAGCCGCTGATAACCAGAAATATAGAACTGAAGCGGGAAGGAAGGAAAAAACTACAAACCAACTGGGACACTACATGACGGCCATGTTTGGAGGAAAAAGTCACATGTCAGCCAGTTAGAGGATCGAAGGTGCATGACAACAGCCAACCAGAGGGCCAGCAGTAGACGGAGAAGAGGGGTGGTGGGGCTCTGAGCACCAGTCAGAATGACACACACACACAGACACACACACAGGAAGTCGAACACACGGTCCGGCTAGCCGGCGTGGAGGTGAGAGGGGCATGCTGACGAGGCGAGACTGAGAATGAGCCCATAAATCCTGCTGTCAGCATCAAAGGGAGAGCAGACGAGACCCAAGAACACCTCGAAGCCTGACCCCCCCAGCCCCTCCCAACACACACACACACATAGAAAAATACACGCACTCACACACACACACGTAGAGAAACACACACAGAGGAAGTGAAACACTGTGTAAATGACTTGTACCACTTAAGAGGTCATGGTCGTGTGTGTGTCTTTGTAAGATAGATGTGAGTGTCTGCTGTGAGTGTGTGCTGCACACGTGTGAGTGTGTGCTGGTGTGTGTGTACGTGTGAGTGTGTGTGTGTGTGTGTGTGTGTGTGTGTTTTGAGCCTGTCGCTGCATGTATGGGCAACAACAAAGCTTTTTCGTGAGCAGGAGTATGAAATATTCATCACTGCACTTTCAAAGTTCAAGGTGTCCCCAGACTAGGGTTCCCCCCCCCCCCCAAGAGCAATAGACTGACAAAAACAGACAGAAACTACTGACAGTCAGACCTACAGATGGACAGACAGACAGACAGCCAGGTGGACGAAAAAGTTAGAATGACAGAAAGTCAGAACGACAGGTGACTGGTGGAAAAGTTATACCTGCACTGTTGTCTGCAGCATCTTCTCAAGTGGATGAGTAGATGGATTGTTGGATGTTTAGATTGATGGATGGATGGATGGATGGATGTTGGATGGTTGGATGGATGAGTGGAGGAGTGTGTGCCGGGGTTTTTTGGGGGGAAAGGGATTATTAACAGGAAGAAAGAGGGAAACAAGAAAAAAATCCATCAAACAATTGTAACACGGCCACACGAATGCCATTTCTTTCCTTCATTGTGTGTTTCTTCAAAGTCTGCTCTTGATCTCGGCGTTTAGTGTGCGTTTAGTGTTTGCATGCGTGTGCGAGCGTTCTTGTGTCCCCGTGGCTTTGACTGGTCCACGATGCAAGCACAGTTTGTGTATTGAGGAAAAAGTAGTAACGTCAATGGTGTTTGTTTTTCCTCTCATTACTAAGCTTCTCTTTGTGTGTGTGTGCAAATGTGTAACTCAGATGGTTTTACCTGTGACAGTGTAAACTCCATTCAGCTGGACGGAAACTGAGGGAGTAAGGGAGGAGGCGGGAGTGGCAGTGGGAGGAGCGATGCTTGCGGAGGAGGGAGAGGACGGCAGGTCGGGAAAGAGGGCGTTGGAGAGGGTGGTGGTGGAGAATGTGGAGAGGGTGGTCGACATGTCAGCCGTGGAGGGGGTGGGAGAAGGGGAGAAGTCGGAGGCGTTGGAGGAAATGGGATAAGAGCTGGAGCCAGAGAAGATGTCAGGAGTAGAGGTAGGTGGAAGGAAGGAGGAGGAGGAGGAGGAGGAAGATGTATAGGTTGCAGAGCCAAGGGAGGGGGTGGTGGTGTCCAGGGAGTCTGGGTCCATGGGATCTTGGGAGGAGGAGGTGGAGGAGGTGGAGGAAGATGAGGCTTAGGAGGAGCAAGCAAAGCGCAAAAATGGCCATGGATCGAAACAATGGGACACACAAAAGCGATGGGAGCGAAGCGCAAGAACGAGCGAGAGCGGTTGGATGGTAAGCGGTGGCGGTGGTGGTTGTGGCGGCGCGGTTGGATGAGAAAAAAAGACACAACACAACAAACAAAGACAGGAGGAAAAATAAAACGAAGGAAAATCAGAAGAGAAAAAAGATGGAAGTACAAGCAAAAGCCACAACAAACGACAGAAATAAAAAAAACATGATGAAGAAACGTAAAAGAAGAAGACATCCCAACTCTTTCTCTACTCCAGTCCCCCTCTTCCCCACCACACATCCCTCTTCCTGACTCTTTTTCTTTCCTTCCTTTTGTTTTTTCTCTTGTTACCTTGCACAAGGAGTGTGTACTCCCCCTGGCTGTTCCCGATGCCGTTATCAGCGTGGCAGAGGTAGACACCATTATCTGATTTGTTGAGCGTCTCGAAGAGCAAGATAGCACCATCGACTTTGGCCAGTGGGGGGAGCTCTCCATCCTTCTTCTCCCACATGTAGGAAGCAGGCCTGAGACAGGAGGGAGGACGAGAGGCACAGAGAGAATGAGAGTCCTCAGTTGAACTGTACATGTTCTGCACATTTTGCAAAAAATAAAGTAGAGGGCCGAAGTGATGAGAGGAGAAAGAAAAAAGATGAAATGATCAAGGGTGAAGTGAAGTAGAGATGGTGAGGGAAGGAGGAGATATGGCTGCACGGGAGGTGAGGCTGGGAGGAATGAAGCTGGGGAAAGAAAAGATAAAAGCAGAAGAGGAGAGCAAGTGAGAAAATGAGAAAGAGATGGATGTAACAGTAAGAAAAAAGAGAAGGGACTGAGGGAGAAGGAGAGAATGAACGACAGATAAAGGGAGAGGGGTGAGAGTCATTGCAGCAGACGGTGAAAGTAAAAAAAAAAAAGGAACGATGAAGAAAATGATGGAAAGAAGGGTATGGAGGAGAGACGCAGCTTCAAGAAGAAAGGAGATTAAAGGAGATGGAGGGAGAGGAAGACAACAGAACAAAGATCAGCATTTCAAATCAGCCTGCGTTAAAAAATCCATTCTGCATAACAGATTGTGTGTGAGAGAGATAGCGAGACGTGCCTTGATAAAAGAATCAATTATGTAAATGTGCCCGTCCTTAAGCGCTGTACAGTAATTACAATGACGGGGGAGTCTGAATCGGGGACAGACCTGAATGGGTCGGACTGATTAATCGCTCTTCAAAATGTGAGAAAGAAAGAAAAGACAAAAAAGAAAACCTCAGCGCCACCTAAAGGTGCGATCCGTAAATCCATCACGGAGGCCAGGTGGCTATTTGTGTGTCGGAATGCAACCGTGAAAGGCAAGAACGATGCATCTCTGACGCCGAGCTCCTTCGGACCAGTGTTTCCAAATGTAGCTGGATGTTTCTGAGCAGCAAAGCCTACAACAGCCGTACGTGCTGCCGCTGGGTGGAACTGACTGAAAGCCAGCGAGCGACATCGCCTGCTCCCTTGGAACCGTACGCTGAGCCAACACTTGGGAGACAGTAGACATACGAGGAAGCTCACAGTGCGAATATGTGTAATTTTAGGGAAAATAATCCTAACAAGCCTAAAAAATAAAGAGCTCTAGTGTTTCAGTCAGCGGTCCTGAGGCAAGGAAAAATGTGAACATTCCACCATAAAGCATTTAAAACAAGCGTGTCCTGACCACGTCGGGCTACATAGTCTGGTACCTGCAGTAAAATGTAATCAGCTGTTGTATTACGAATCCAAATGCTAGATAATATGCAATTAACTGAACAATTAACTTCACATTTACAGGCTGTAAATGGTGGTGTTGTTGGACGCAACGCTGAAAAGTCGATCTCTGCAGTGCAGCAGGTAGTTTGAGCACAGAGAGCTGATTGGTCAGACCGAGGCGATAATTCCCATCAGGTCTAGAATCCCATGTTTTATTCTTGGCTATGAGCTCTGCTTGGGTGGAAACCATTCACTTAGCGTGCATGCATTAGTAAACACTGCACAAAAGTCATGACACGCTTGAAGACACTCTTTATTGCAATTATGGGTATTTGGTGCTGCATCTGTAATCATTATCACGGTAAAGAATGAGCTATTGGGTGTTTTTGCTCAATTATTAATAGAAGAAATGCTAAGTTATGTTAATGTCTAAACCCTTTGTAATCCAGTGCTTATTTCTACCAAATGCATCCGTCACCAGATCAGTATTTTTTACAGTTAGAGATTATTAAAAGTGTGGTGTTTTTCTCATTTTCAACAAATCCCTGAGAAGACCGACAACTCTCTCATTACTCTCCGACTTCGCTGCCCTGCCTGTGCCGCTGGGTCCCGCAGAGGAACTTTTTTGATTTTGATCAGCAGGGTTTCAAGACACGTCAGGCAGCTGCTTGTAGCAAAAAAAAACAAAAATACACAAAAAAAGCTGCGATCAACCCACTGTCCCTCCCCACCCAACACCAAGCAGCAGACGGGGCAAAGTCACCTGCTAGCTGGCGACGAACGCCGAGCGTTTAGCTGCTAAAGGGCCAGATATTTCCCTCTGGAGTCAGTGGAGACGAAGCTGAAAGGAGAGCTCAGAAACACAGCTCTAAATGCTAACGTCGCGCCGTGTCTGCTGGATGTGCACTGTAGCAACTCTATAAAGGTGATCAAATGCTTTGTTTTCAGCATATTGTGCAGCCCATAATAAATCAATAATTGTGGGCTTAAAGATTGATCACAAATATATAGTTTCGTTTACGAAATGGCTACGTAACTCCCTGAAACCGCTGGACACTAGCAAAGGTAGCAAACAGGAGTAAATAGTGTATTTGTGTGGGACTATTTTGAGCTGCGGATTAACACACATTTGGTGCGTTAGTGAGTATTTACAGCAGCAGTACAGCTTGTGCTTCAACTGAGAAGAAACCAGAGTGTCCATCTTAACCAGGTCACCGAGTGCAATGATGTGGCTCCAGTTTTAACTAGCTGTCCTGGACACTACGGCTGCTGTCAGGCTTTTGGCCACACAGACAATATGTGTGGGGACCAGTGCATCGTTGCCTTTGGTCTTTCCGTGGGATTTGTTAACCGTAAGAGACGTATACTGTAGAATATGGCCGCCCCTTATCCTTTTGCAGGTTACAGGTGACTGTAATCCTGTTGCACGTCGCCTGCTGTTCTCTAACCACGGCCATGACCTTGCAGGAAGCTTGCACGCAATAGGTCAGCGTTATGCAAGGCCTTTTAGCTGCCCGTGTGTTAAGTGAACAGCCTCGCAAATGGCATCAAGCTCTGACATGTGATGCAATTGTAAGCGCTCCCGGGCCGCGCTGGCCGAACAGATGGCGAATGTAACAGAATGTACAGCACCAATTCCTTTCTCCTCTATTGGAAAGCTCTTGCTGTCGGGCGTCAAGGAAACACAGTAAAGAATTTGATACGGTAAGTTATTCTTTTGAAGCTGACAGGATGTGACCGCGGAGCGAGAACAGGGTGTATGGTGGAATGGAGTGTGACGTGCAGCACGGGAGGAGGAGAGCGAGCTGAGTGGCTGGGTGCGTCGGAGGAAAGGTGTCGTCGCGGGGATTGGGTTTTGACTGACAGCTGCGGAGGGCAACCTGTATCTGATTTGATTGGACACTAGCTCATCCACGAGCAGTGGTGCACGTAACTGAGCACGCCTCCCCCCCTCCCCCCCCATGTGTATGTGTTCGACGGAGGGCAAGAGACTGGCTTTCTCGTTTGCTCTCCATCTATCTGTCTTAGTCATTCGCTGCTTGTCACCAAATCTTTCTGTCTCCTCCGCCCACACTTTTCTCCACTTGCCTCCACCTCTCCTGTCGGTTTGTTTTCCTTCCCCCCTCCCCCCCTCACCTCTCCCTCGTCATTTTTTTTTTGTGCCTCTCTCTTCTCTTCTTCTATAGCCTCGCTGCTGTTTTTCCACATGCAGCCTCTGCCACTCAGCATATGCTTTTATCTAAAGCCTCTCTTGTGTACTATGAGTTAAGTACATTTTTAGAATGGTTGATCCCAGCGGGAGCTGAACCCTGAACCCTTGCACTGCCAGGGCCATTTTGAACTACACAGAACCAATTGTTACCACAGAGAAAGACTATTTCTTATATAGAGCACACATCATTTCATGGATCCTTTCATACAGAGTGTCTAATTGTATCGCAAATAAATGCATTTTTAGCTTAGGTGGTCGGTGTGGGAATTGAACCTGTGACCGTGGCACACGTGGCACGCCTTGCGTCTCTCCTGTCTATAATTCATCGACTCCCTTGCTGCCTGTAAAATCACGCCATGACAGTCACCTCCTCCTTCCCCGCCCCCCTATCTGTTCACACCTGCCAATCAACCTAAATGACTGGTCTTATTCCTAGCCACTCCTGTGATGAGCTGACAGGGGGAGAGAGGGGAGGAGGGAGAAGGGGGGGATGATAGGAGAGCAGAGGGGGAGATAGGAGGAGGAGGGATGGGGATGTTTGGAGGGAAAAGGTGTGAGGAGAGATAGAGGAGAGTTATAGAAAAGGATGGGGAGAAGGGCAAGGAGGCGTCGTGACATGACGGAGAGGAGCGAACGAGCCCTGAGTGACACGGCGGCGGAGAGATACCCGATGATGGAGGGATGGAGAGAGGCAGGGAGTGGAGGAGAGGGGGGAGGAGAGTGGATCGATAGGGCTGGTTGGCTGGAGGTTCATCTATAATGCAGAAAGGCCAGGGGAAAGAGTGTATTTGTGTGGGCAGGATTTAAGACGGGGGTTGCAGTTTGTTTGCGCGTCTGTGAGCATCACAAACATTGTGTTCACACTGTATCAGCGAACGCGCCCGAGCTTGTACGAGCAGGTGTTTTCGCCAAACCGCGCACATGTCATGCGCATGTTTATGTACTTGTCATGTTTGAACAAGCGCCTACCTGCAGGGGAAGCTGTCAGACACCGAACATGTAAAAGTGCGTTTCTGCGTGTGTGCAGATTGTCAGTCCTGCTACATGCACAAGCAGCCTGTTTGCCTTTGTGTGCTTTGTTATTGTGTACCTGCCGTGTAACTTGACACTTCTTCAGTAACTAAATGTAGGTGTGTTCACACGTGTGTCTGCTTCTGTATATGCTAAAGCGCCTTTAAAATCTACAGAGACCCTTCACATGAATGGAGTTAAAGCTTTGACTGGAACAAGGACAGCAGCACCCAACCTGCCCTGACCATCAGAGTCAGGGCGTCCATCAGCACATGCTGTAGCAAGAAAAAACTGGAAAAATAGGAAGTATCGGCTTGATATGAATGAAAATCTATTGAGTTATATACTCAGATTTACTAGACATAAGAATAGTATTAAGAACCTGCACCTGGTTCAGGCCATGAAGAGATCATAAAAAGGCTAAGAGCTCTATAAGACAGTTAGCACATAAATCCTCAATTATCTGCCCATCCGAAACTGTACTCACCAGAAGAACGGCAGCATCGGTCATATGTTCAAACACGCAAAAACATTCATGTTTTTAATGAGCAGCATGATGTCAAAAAGTCTCTGACCTTGACACCAAACGCAGAGGCGTCTCCCACCAACAGTCAACTTAACCAGCCTGGAAGTCGGTAGGTGATGGTGTGTGTGTGTGTGTGTGTGTGTGTGTGTAGGTGTGTGTGTGTGTGTGTGTGTGTGTGTGTGTGTGGTGTCTAGACTGTGTTTAAATCAGTGAATGTGTGTGTGTGAGAGTCGTACTCGGGGTTGCTGTTGCCCAAACACCGTAGATGAAACCTCTCCCCCTCTCTAGGCAGGTCGCTCTCAGGCATGATCTGCACGTTCGGGGAATCTGTAAGTGGAAGACAAACACACACACAGAGTACAGTTACATCACACAGGACTCTTAAGTGTACAGACATGCACACAGCCCCGACAGTCTCATTCATCTCCGTCTCCAGCTACTCCCGTCTGCATCCTGTAGGCGTCACCATCGCTCTGCCTCCGACTATGACATAACCCACCCCTTACACAATGACATCGCTTTCCCTCAGAGATGCAGTACCGCAGTCCCGTCCACTGGGTGGCAGCACCTGCACAGACGCAGACAGTCGCTCCATTTATAGTTTCATTTTAGATGATAACCTGCTCTTCTTATCCACAGTGACTCAACTCTGGGCAGGTGCACCAGCAGAGAAAGGTTAAACTCCCGTGTGGTCATTATTACAGGTAGCTGATGTGAAATTACTGGAGCAGAGATCAATCTGAAAAGGCAGGGGGGACGTGCCGATACTGCCTGATAAAAGAGAAGAGCACTGCGGGAATAAAAAAAAACCCAGCAGTTTTGGGGCTTAATTTTGCATTTCCTCTGTCCTCTACTCTCCCTCTCGTCCCCTAGCATCCTCTGTACCTCCTCCCCTTCCCACTGCGCCGCATTTCCCAGTTGACTCACATAGCACCCGCAGAGCCTGCTCACTCCTCTTGTCCCCTGGGGCGAGAGAGGGATGGTCGACGGCGCAGGTGATGAGGGCGTTGTCGTCGCTGCGGCTCACCTCCAGGCTGAGCTCGCTGCTCACGTTGTATGTGGGATCGTCTGGAACGGACACCACCACGTCTGGGCGGCCTGAGGTGGAGAGGGACGAGAAGAGGGAGGAGGGGCCAGTCAGGAGGGAGGCCTGCAGCTTAACCACAGACTGGTGCAAGGCAGACACAGCAGAACACACCACACATGAAGTAAAGCACAGAGAAAGGTCCTTTAACTGTAATTGGGATGTGGTGGTTTCATGTTGTAGAGCTGTACAAGGCTGCAATGACCCCCATTTGTTCCCATTAAATGAAAAATGCCTTTTCTGTGCAGTTACCTTGCGCCCCTGGGTGTTTTGTCCTGCTATCTATCACTATATGCCACATATACTGTATGTCTAACTGTGCATTTACACACATTTTTAGAGCAACCCTATCACACCTTTTCTGCTGACTCATTCGGTGAAGCATTCAATTGTTTTATCCAATAAAATGCGATCGCAGATTACAGGACGACCCTAAAGCCTGCCGTCATATAAAGCCTGCAGGCCTGTCTGTGTCTGTGAGGTGTGCATTTCTCTCCGTTTGTTTAGTGTTGAAACGATTAGTTAATTAGGAGATCAACAGAAAATTAATCAGTTACATGATGAATCAAGGAAAACTGCCAGCTGCTGCTTCCAGCTTCTCAATTTGTTGTCATTGTTCATTGAGTATCTTTCGGTCTTTGGAAAAAAAACCCAATGTAATTTGAAGACGCCATCTTGGAAAAGTATGATGGGCATTTTCATTTATTTTCTGGCATTTTATAGACTAAGCTATTAATCTATTAATAAAAAGCAAACTTTCCGATGGATCAACGCCAAAAATAACCCGCTAGCTTCGGCCCTAGAATTATTCCATTTTTCAAAGAGCTGTGGTCGAATCGAAAGGCATAAACAACAACTCCAGACGGTGTCACTCTGACATCCTGCCTGCATGAGTAAACATGTAAAAAAAAAAGGAAAGTGAAAATATAAGGGTCCCTTCAGTCCCCAGAACCCCTGTAACATAACATCAGGACACTGCACACAGTCTGTGATGTTTCATGCTGAAGGACAACAAAGGGACGAGAGAGGCTAAAGATCTGATGCTGCAAAGTCCAGCTTTCTTTGGACTCGCTTGCTCGCTGTTGCTTAGGAGACCACTTGCATTTCTCATGATGTAATCCATCACTGAGGACGGCGAGGCAACTGCACCCAAGAACAGAGCTTTCATTTGGCAAATAAAGAGGATCTACTGCATCTTAACTGCAATCTGTTGCAGCCGTATTTTGTTATTTAGAGGCCTGTTTTCATGGTTTAAAGTTTGACAGATTTTCATATAGACACTTTTCACTTTGCTGCTGTTCCCTTTTCTCTCCTTTATTTTAACATTTCTGGTCTGTGCCGAATCAAGAAAGGAGGAGGAGGAGGAGGAAGAAGAAGAAGAAGAGTCTGAGCAGCAGCGGCACCAGAGGAAGGCCGAGTAATGAAAGCGTGAACGCCGCGGAGACTGTCACCTGGAGATCACGCTGTCGTGTACGAACAAATATCAAACTGGGTGGTCGGAGCATGAAAGTGGTTGGTGAATCGGCGAAAGTGGACCGGAACCACATCACTTCCTGCTGCATGGACTCACACACACACGCACACATGTAGGTCAAGCTGAGGACGTAGACGCAGAGACAGAGACAGTGGCAGGGCAGCAGACACACACTTCTTCCTGTCTCTCTCAAACACACAGGTATTACAGAACCCCCCCCCAGGACTCTTCAAAAACCACTGAATCTAATGACACCTCTCTTTTTATTACCATAACCAGTCCTCTGACCCGCAGAGAAAATTTGTTTACTTTCCAGGTGCATTTCAATAATTCTATGCCACTCAGAGGAGTCTTTTCATCTCTCTCTCTCTCTCGTCACACACAAATACAGACAGTACATAGCCTTTATTAAAGACCATCATGGATCTCCAAAACCAGACCTGGGAATGAAGAAATCCTGTTTGTTCGCTGGTTGACCCTTGTGTACAGTTTTTTCGAAATCATACAAGTGAGTTTTAATACGTTTTCCAGGCCCAAGGGGTCATGGATCTGACTCAACGCATTCATTAAGGGGGGGCGGGACAAAACACGATGCAGTCAGTTTAAGTGCTTTTCTCCCCCCAAGACAGCGGTGATGCACATTTCCTCAGTTCATTAGATAATCAGGGCAGATTTGCGCGTCAGCTGCTGCAAGCGGAGCAACAAGCAAATCGCACTGGAACGCAGTAACAGGTCGGGCTACACTGAAGTACACACAACTAACAGATTCTACCACTTAAAGGGTCAGTTCCACCGGTAGCAATAATAATAAACACATTTTTGGCCGTGCAGATCTTTTTAACGATGTCTTACAGGACTCCGTGCAAGAGGCCACAAAGAAATATCAACGGACTCTACAGCTTTCATGGCATCATTTCCAGCTATACGATAACCCGTCCAACACCAAATGGCAGACAGACACAGTTAGCCACTAGCTGCTGAACACATAGTGGACCATTTAGCTGTTCAAGGGCTCCAGGTATTTCCCTCAGGATACAGTGAAGACTAAAACAGAGCTGAACGAGAGCCAATACTGGACTTAAATTCATCAGATGGCCACAAACACGACCCCAACAAACGTTTGCTGCTGCACAACATTCAACTCATCAGCTTTTTAAGGTAATAATATGCCAGCGTTGGTTGCAGCTTGTTTCCACTGCTCCCATGTGGCCACACAGTCGGTTAGTGCAGGCTTAATTTATGTGCAAAATATGAAAGTTGCACGCTCAAGCTGGTGAACAAGCTGGGTCTCTACATAGACACGTAGACTGTAGAAACAGACGCAGAATCTGATGCAGAGCTGATGGTGTAGAGGTAAAAATAAAGGTGTGAGAAATGATGATTCTTCACAGCAAGCCTCCATCATCATAAATGATTGTGTGTTTGCAGAAAAGCATGCTCGCCTCTCTTTCAGAGGGCTCGCGTTCGGTAAAGCGTTAGGCCGCGCCGTGCTGCTGGTGCTCCCACACGTTTGTTTTTGGAAACACAGCGCTTCGCTTCATCATGTATGGTCACTGAATAGTATCACGTGATTCACCACTACTGAGAAACATTCAAAGGTTTACAGGCAGCTCACAAAAATACGACATCATTACAAAAACACGTCACATCGTGTCATCAAAGTTACGTTTTTAATGCCTGATAAATCATTAAGAATAAAAATCAATATTCAATTAGAGGACGTGTGTGCTGCAATCTCCCTATTTAATATTTAAACTCCACTATACACCAACGCCTGTTAAAGGTTTAATGGAATGCATGTACTTTTTAATTAAAACTCCTATTTCTTGAATAAAAAGGTGGGCCATTGGCCCATCCTTGAGACTAACATCCCCCCCAGCTGGTGGTGCAGATGCAGACGAAGCGTTGGTGCTGCTGATGCTTTAACCCACAGGCGTACACGCCGCCATAAGATAATCACATCAGGAGAATCAAACAACTGGATGCGGCAATTACTGCGTCCAGCGCGTTTGGGCCTTTAAGGCTGGGGACGCGTGCTTGTGACCACAGGTTCTGGATTAGAGCTGAAACAATGAGCCAATGAATCGATTTACTGGATGGAACCAAAATCCTTTAGTTTGATGAGATGTAAAAATAATCAAAGAAAATAGCCGTCCAGTGGGAGGAGACGGCTTTGTGTGCTTTTGTTGCAGATTCAGCTGCATGTGACGCGCAAAGAAAAAAAGCAAGGAAATTCTCGATCCGCGTGTGAATTGATCCACCCAACTGATCGTGTCTTTCACTGTGGAGACATCCTGAAGCGGTAAAAAAAAGGTAATAAAAGATTTGTCACAGTAAAACGTTTTGCATTCCACACAACGTCTTTAACCAAATAATCATTTCAGAGACATTTATCAAGTAAAAATCAGTTCTGCTTCTCAAATGTGTCTGCAGCTCTTCTCTGATTCATATTACTGTTTTCAGACTTGTGACATTTTCCTTGAATGTCTCCTGGTTTTGGACCGTAGGTCGGACAAAACAGCTCATTTAAAATCATCTTTTTCACTATATTTTACACAGTCATGTGACATGAGGCCATCTAGTTTGGAATGAGATTAAATGGGTTATCGGATCACCAGCTGCTGGAACACAGCTCGGTTCTGTCTCACGCTGTCCGTCTCTACTTCACTACACTTATTTTACAGCCAGAGTCACTAATTACTTTCTAGGTAAGATTTGAAATACAGCTGACATGTGCGGCTAAAATATGGCGCATTGTAATCAATTCATCTTCCCGTCAAAACTGTCTCCACTTCGACCACCTGAACGTGGACCTCTGCTCTGAAGGTGTGAATGAATTTGTAATAACGATTAGCGTCAACTGACCCACCCACCAATAACGATTTTGACAACATTATTGACAGCATCACGCAAAATGTCAGTCATTCACGGGCTGACCAGTGTCATATTTTCTGGACTGTATATGACAAAACAACCAATTTGATGACGTCACTTTGAGGTTTTTGGAGTTGCGATGGTCATTTTTTCACTATAAAAGCATCGGCTGCAAAAGAGTGTAACTGGCAAGAATCCAGACTACGTGAGAACCGTTTCTTCTGTTAACACGTAATTCTTTAAATCGTCTCAATCTTACATTCTGCCCCGAGATCAAGCTACTTCATGGCATCCCGGAGCTGCAGAAGGCAGGTGCCATATGACACAGCTAACAGTAATAGCAATCTCAGAGGAGCCATTGTGCAAAATGGGTACTTTCACATTTTTGGAATTGCACATTTTGAACTTTTAGGTACATTTTAATGCAGGTAATTCCCTTTACATTGTGTTGCTGCCATTTTAAAGATCTGAATACGTCTTCCACCGCTGTCCGTGTCTCTAATGTCTCTTTCTGTCTCGTGTCTCTTACATTACGCTGCTCCATACGGACGCACGCCCATGTACCCTTCGCCATCCGCCCCACGTCCTACATTATGACAATTTGGGCTGGTATTCAGCCAGTATGGGTTTAAAGTGCCAGCATAAATCCCCATTATCCCCAATCCAATACATCGATGTCACTAAATGATCCATAGCCCTTTCACAAAGTACAACTAATACAGTCTTCAAAGCTCTTAGCCTTTCATTCTTCTCAATTACCACTCCCTTTCCCGCACTCTCTCCGTCTCCCCTCCTCTGCCCCCCCCTTCTCTCTATCTAAATCCTCTTTCTGGATTCCTCTCTCCATTTCGTCAGCCTTCCCTCCCTTTCCTCCCCTCTCTCCTGTTGCGTTCTCAGGTCCCCTCCTCTTCAAACCGGGTCCCCCTTCGCCTCATCCTCTGCGCTGCCGCTCAGCCGCAAAGCTCGCATCTTCTTCTGGGGTTTTTCTTAATTCCCCTTCTGCTCTCTCCTTCGTCGGCTCTTTGCATCCTCCATCACTCTCTCACCGTCCTCGCATGCGCTCCGTCTATTCCCACACACACTCCCTCTCCCTTCTCTGTATTCGGCAGCCCCGCACTGTCACTCTCTTGACACAAGGCCTCTCTCGCTCTCTCTCATTCACACACTCTCTCTACATCTGTGTCACCGTCATTGCCTTCCCTCTCTCTCCGTCTTGGCTTTTACTGCCAGTGAAGCTGTCAGAGAAGCAGTGGTAAGCAGCGGCCCAAGGGCTCATCTCTGCAACACACACACACACACACTGCAACTGCAACTGCAACTGCATGAATGAGACGCTGTAATAAAAGCACGCTGACCCGCGGTGCTCTTCCGCTTTCTAGCCGGGGATGAGCACTGTGTGACAGTGAGTGTGTGTGTGATTATCATCTGTCCATTACCGGTGTGTGTGTGTGTGTGTGTGTGTGTGTGTGTGTGTGTGTGTGTGTGTGTGCGTGTGAGGGAGTGTGTCATTCCGGCGATGACTGATCGGTGTTGTGTGGCGTCAGGACGACTGGGCGAGGCCTCGAACACACCATCGCTCACACTCCTTCAAATGTCTCTCTGTCCGTCTCCATTCTTCTCTGTTCTCGCCTTCTTTTAAAGGGTCGGTTGGCAAAATTTAGAAAACAGAGCCAATGTCCCTGTTACTTTGGATGCAACCCCGTCAGCAGACAAGGCCACTGATTCATCAAAACCCCGGGTTATGTTCAGTGATAGTGCTGTTTTGTTCTTTTTAACATTCATTGCCAACGTTTTTATAATTATTTCTTTATGCAATATCTTTGCGTGGTATTGGGAAAGAGGCTATGGCATACAAACTGTGGTTAAAGGGGCCCTCCACTAATTTCATAAACCACTAAAATCTACTGTGTTAATCAGCCTTTGGCTCTGCAGGGCAAGGCTGAAAAAATTACCCCGACCCTGATGTCACCTCAACTTGGGCTTAGAGATGTTTTAGGAGAAACCCTGTGCTAAAAACTGAGGCATGGACTTTCAGAGACAAGATGCTCACAAGTAGCATTATGGTAAACATATGGATCCAGTGTTTTTGGAGATTGACCCATGCTAGGGACTACACGTCTGGGACTTTTGACGATTCGTTTTAAGAATCTGTCTCCCTCCCCTAAATTCGTGGATGTGCAATAGAGACAGAGCGCAATTAAGTGGAGGGAAACAATTCATCGCTCTCCATTGACTTAATATTGCATGAGGGTCCCTCCTTGTCACTTCGGTCTGCTAGCAAACAACAGAAACATGGCTAAACGCTGCTGTGTGCTGCGATGCACTACAGAACTGGATAAAGAACCCAGAACTAACTGAGCCTTTAAGGAGACAAACGTGGATCCGGATCCTGGGCTGGGGGTCTGTGACAGGATACAATCTCTGGTCTCCCGCATACAAGTTAGATGTCCTACAGGCCCACCCAGCTGCCACGTACAGGACACTGGCCCTGGATGGATCATGAAATGCAGCTATGTCCAACATAAACACGATGCCTGAGCACAGGACTGTTTCTTCACGATAGAGATAGTTCCTATGACAGCTGTTCACAGTGACTTCTGGGGATTATCCTGAGTGATCAAAACATTGATTTCTGAAAGGACATGTTGCTGAAGACTTTCCTTTAATGAAACCTCTCAATGCTGCGAGCAGCACAAATTGCACTCAGCTCCATTATGCTGGATTGTTGGTAGAAATCTCAAGGGACTAAAATCTCAAAACCTGGAAAAATAACACAGAAACTATCTGCGTGGCTGGATAGCATTACAGGTAAGAGGCAAAATACATCTTTTTCTGTGTTTTTCGGGTCAGCTGACCCTTAAACAAAAACCCAATCTCCCTTAAAAGCAACAATCTCCAGACTCCGCGTTCCCCTGCGTCTACTGTTTTTAGCTCAGCGGTAACAAAAGGAGCAGATAATCTGTCCTCAGGCAGGCAGGTCTCCGTTCCTCCGTCTCTTTGTAGCTTCAGTCCATTCTTTCGATTCATTTCAATCCATAATTATAGCAAACACTAACACTGCCAAGGCATCAGGACACAAGGCGGGCATTTTTGCATTACAAAGCCCGGGTGTAGCATTTTCATATCAATAAATCATTATCATATTATATCATCATATTATATTAGTATAATTACTGTGGAAAGGCCATTGCAAAGCGTCTGAACACGTCAGTTTACACACAGTGGATTTAGCGGGACATCTGCTGGAGAGCTGTGCAAACAGACAGAGGGCGCTGTTCTTGTCCTGTACAAACAGAGCTCGAAGCTTACAGAGTTTCTGCTGACAGCAGATGGCGGAAGGAGAGAAAGGGCGACAGAAACAACACTTCCAACATGTTTGTTCTGCTCGGTAAAGCAAAACAGAAAACCTTTGACTGATGAAGCAACAGGACGCAGGGGCTTTACGGGAAACATGGCGGTAATTTGGAGAGACGCGACCACTGCCAGTACCACTGGTGCGAGTCAGAGGCTGCCAGTCGTCTACTTGATTTTCAGTTTATCTGTAGGAAGAAAGCCGGTTAATTTGTCCTCTCATGACATCCTCGCTGCCTCTGTCTTTCTCTTTCCTGCTCATTTCTGCCATTTATCTGTGACAAAAGACCAGTCGGCCTGACCTCATGCAAAGCTCCCTCTATCTCCGTTTCTCTGTTCGACCTCATCCCTTCATCCTCTCCACCACCCTGCCTTTTATTGCTGGATTCTGTCGTTATCCCCGGCTGGATCCGACCCGCGCTATCTCTCGCTCTCTGTTGTGTCACTCCCAATTGCAGATATGTTGCAGCTCAACGGACGACACGCACACCCACACGCACAACCACACACACACACGCACAACCACACACACACAATACAATAAAAGAAAACACGTACACGGTCCTGAGATGCATGCATAGGCACACATTTACAGGATCAGGAGATGAAGGAATGATGGGGAAAGAAGGGACCAAACACACTCACAGCATGTTTCTACACTCACACACACACACAGGTTTAGGACACACAAAGAGACAGCAGGCAATGTGGCAAGGACACGAAACGCACACAGCATGACCACACACACACACACCATGCCAGCGACATTCACACACACACACCTACACGCGCGCACACGCACACACACAAATACTTGCACACTTTCACCATACACACTGCACTGAGTGCTGCAGGATCACACAAACACAGAGATACACACACACACACACACACACACACACACACACACACACGTACACAAGCACAAAACCACATCCTTGCATTCCGACAGAAAATCCATGCAGCTACACACTCACACACACTGTCCTACACACATACACATAACCACACCCATGCACTTCCTTACCACACACACACACTGATCCAGCGTGAGAACAAGCCGGAGCACAACAACAGACACGTCCAACACACATTTTCTGACCCCACAATACACACAAACACACACACATTCACAAAAAACACACAAAGAAAGAGGGAGCGTCCACACACACTCCCTGCCTCTCTCACCTTCCAGCTCCTGGTCTTCTCGGTACCAGCGCAGCCTGGCGGGGGGTTTGCTGCCGGTACTGGTGCAGGTGAGGGTGACTTTGCCCCCCTCCGGCACTGCATTCTCAAAGCCCGAGATCTGAGGTTTACCGGGCACACCTAGAGAGAGAGAGAGAGTTAGAGTTAGCAAGAGAGAGAGAGAAAACTTTTTTGCTTGTTGCCAGAAAAAGCAAAAATGGCTGAGCGTCTAACAAGGAAAGATAAATGAATATCAACAGCAACACTTGATACAGCATCCTCAATATCACAGACGCGCTTGAATTTATGCTTCAGTCACGCAGCAGATCAAATGTCTGTAAAGCTTCTGTAGCACCAAACAGACCGTCTACCCATCAGGGTCCATCAGGGTCCATCAGGGTCCATCAGGGCCCATCGGGGTCCATCAGGGTCCATCAGGGTCCATCAGGGCAGGTGCACACAGAACATTTCTCAGTCTCGCTTACCATTTAAGATGGTGCATATGTGTGTTGTTGCAGCGCCACAAAACCTCTCAGGGAGGCGGATGAGGTTGTGAATCGTTGACTGAAACCAGTTTTCCTACCAAAGACCGACAGTCGGTTCTGACCCTGATGTTTCCCTGACTGTAACCAAGTCGTTTTCGTGGCTAAACTTCACCACATCGAAAGCTCTCATATCGGCCGTTGACTTAGTTTGACGTTGGGTTTAAGTACTTGTTAGACAATAAAGAACAACAGATGGCCCAACACCAATAAGTTCTTGTAAAGTGATGTGGAATTCCACATCCAGCAGTTGGAATCATGTTTATGTAAAGTAACATGACACCTGGGATTCCTGCGGCACTAAAAACTCTGCCGTGACTGAATGAATATAAGTGACAACCACTACATTTTATAATGACAATGACAAAGAAAGTATATTTCATGTGGATCGGTTATGTCTTGTCTGATCTGGCGGATGAGTGGTCAAATTCTTTCAAATATCTATTAGTACTATCAAATGATTTCGTTCTTGAAACTGCGATTTATTGCAAGATGTTTGATGTCTTTAAATAGCTGAAATGCTGACTACATTTTCAGAAAAGCATGACGGAAGCGTACAGAAGCTGAAAATAGAGTCAAAACTATTCCCAAAAGAAAAATCCTTCATTAACTTAACATTCCAACAGTACTTACACATCAAGTATCCCAACATTTGTAGTGAAGCCCCAAAAGGGAGGATGGCTGCCTACTAAGATGAACATGGATATGCAATTAAATTAAAGAGAAAAATAATAATGAGTTATTGCTTTAAAAACCAGCGGCGTGAGGTCTGCATTAACTCTGACAGCCTTGGCATTTCTATAATTCAGTCTGGTAAATAGTATTGTGTAACTGTTCACGCTCACTCAGATCAGTTCAGGATGTCAAGTAAATTACATTTTTCAGATTGTTAAATGTGACTCTCAGCATACATTAGTTCAAAGATGGGAGTTAGAATGACTCAGACTAAATGGTGTTTTTTGGGAGGACACTTTGTGCCTCGTGTGATAGTTTGCAAGATAAACTGAGAGGGACAAAGGGTTGGAAGGAGCCAGCGGTTAGATTCAAACTGCCTTAAGCCAAGTAAGCCGCCGGCAAAACCCGGCCAAACCAAAATGTCACGATGCAGCTTCCTCTCCCAGAGGTGCTTCTGCAGATTCCGGCACAGTCGCTAAAGATAAGAAACGTTTTTGCTTAATTACTGTTTTAACTTGGAGCACAAGTTGAAGTGAACACACAAGCAGGAATTCGCTCATCCACTCTGCCAAATATTTCAGATTCCACTTTATCTTCGCCACCGTGGTCGAAGGGAAAAAAATTAAACTTCTCTCGCCGTCCTCCATCTGGAGCCGTTGTGGGCGGCACTTTTCTCCCAAGTGTTGGCGGCAATTACTGTCATTCTGCTTTTGAAAATAATGAAGATTCGGTTTGCTGTCTATAGCGTCCACCGCCTTGTGCATTAAGGGAGGAGAGTGAGGCAGGAGAGGGGAGACCAAAACACGAAGGGATGCCAGCAGGGAAACTGATTCAAATTGACTTGGTCTTGTACCAGTTAATGAAATTGTTTTTGAAATGTGACATTTTACAGAAAATTCTGGAAATTTCTAAAATATTACAAGTGTTCAGGGAGTGAGGAATGACAGAAGAGGGGAGGGAGGGAGGGCTGGATTGGCAGATCGATAGATCGATGCATGTTGTCCTCCCCTGCAGATAGACAGGCAAACACACACAGACCAATATAAAGTGCTGTGAACAAGGTATATATATGAAAAAAATAAAAATGTTGTCAATTTTTAATGTAGCAGTATTTGATGTAGTGCACTGTGTGCGGAAGCTCTCTGGCAGCAAAGTAGCACTGAATATTAATAAGGGAATAATACTGCACATATAGAATTGGTTGGAGAAGCCCTGTCGAGACCCTTTCCTCTACAAGGAGAATGAAAGAGAATGAAGCCATTATAAATTATTCTCTGCTCAGCTGAGGAGAGAGCATGCCACACATTTTACACTAACAGACACGCAGCCATTTAAAATTGACCATACTCAGTCAAGTTATGTGTACATGCGTGTTTGTGTCCGTCAAAACCTTGCACATGTCAGAAGAAGAAGCAAGCACGCTCACACATTAACGCCGCTGTGCCAAAACCTGATATCTTTGGCTGATTCTCCCACAGGGGTCTGTGCGTTTTAGACATTTTACCATGCATTTTTAATGGCTCGCCTCCCTCTCAGGGGTCATGAAATATTTACTGAACGCAGAATACAGTGTCACAGCTGTCAATTACAGCCTATAAAAAAATGCTTGAATCACAATTACTGCAAAATTGGAAGAAATACGGCGGAGTCATTCTCACGTTAATTTGAATTTAAAGAGCTGAAGCAGACCGGCCTTGCTTCGATACACACATATTCTCCTCCCCACTCGCACACACACGCACAAACATCACATTAACATTTCAGGCGTTCTGCTCTTGTCCAGAGCAACTATATTGAATTCTTTTCAACACACTTTGCAGCACTGCAAAGACATTTGAATAATTATCAACAAAATGATTTATTCAAGGACGCTTCCACTGCTGTTGACTGACACACCCGAAATTTGGGGGAACAACCCTGCGGCCTTTCAGCCACAGGACAGTCGTTGTAAACATAAATCTCCATCACCCAACCTAAATTTCTAAAATTGAGCAACTCTTGTTTCCACTTAGTGCATTCACCAAGGGAATTAGGCAGAAACCCTCTGCAGCTCGGATTTCATTCGACAATATGTTGGCAAATTAAAGTGTATTGAATTAGAAAAGCTGAGAGGAAAAGGCAAAGAAATGTTAAAAACCTCCTCAATATCACAAATAAGCTTACAGCATCACAGGGTATGCAAAAATAAGCGATGGAAGCCCATTTGTTGTTTAAATGTGGATGCAGGTTTTTTCGTGATCAGCACTAAGAATGACTCAATATCATTACACAGCAATTTAAAAGTGGCAGTGGATGCCATAAAATGTTGGCCGCAGATCTGCCCACCACAACCTCCCAGGAATATCAGACCAGCTGTCTCTCCCAAGTATACAGTAAGTGTCCATTGTGGTTGAATGGCCATTAGTTGGTGCATTACAGGACTGCCAAGCACATTGCTTTATTCTCAATCTTCAAGTAAATCCATGAAATATGGCCAGAATTAGCTGACTCTGAGGAACAATAACAACTCGACTGATAAAAATCAATACCTGAAAGATTGTTTGCGGGGGTCCAAAGCTGATTGGGACAATATGCAATCAATAAACAGGCTCCCTCACCACTGACAGGGTGACTGCAATTTATTGCAGGCTGCTGGGAAGCATCACACATCAGGTAATAACATCCATCTCAAAGAGGATGAGTGGCATTGGTTTAATACCACACAAGAGTTTTATGGGGTCATAACCTCACGCAAAGGTCAACAGTAGAAGAAAGGATCTGAATCAAACTGGATGAAGGCATCATAAAGAAGGCCATGGGGTCCTAACATGGACCACAAAAGGGATCATTTCTTGGAATATTTTGGAAGTCTTCCAATTTATTTTTCAATTCATCTGTGTCAGAAAAACATTTTTACTTTAGAGGGGAACTCTGCCAGTTTCACACAGGAAGATCAGATTATTCGTCATGAAAAGTCCAGCACAGGATTCACCTAAAAGATGCGATCGAGTTACATTATAGGCAACGCAGTGCTTTTGCAGCTTTACTAGGGATAAGTGTCAGGATATCTCGGCCTTTGCTGCATTGATTGCAGACATTCTTCTCTAGTCTGTCTTTCACAAGTCCCCTAACTTTAAGGAAGTGTAACACTGAACTGCTGGAGTATATTTAGTATAGTATACAGTATACACCAATATTTTACCTCATGCCAACAGGCAACATGCCCTACAGCAGCATGTCACACTCAGAGTGAAAATCCACAAGGTCAAACTTCATTCCGCTCTGAGAGAGGGTAAACTCTGCAGGGTAGGTCGGGCCACTGCGGCGTATCAAGGTGAATTTGGGCCACTTTTTCCATGTTTTCTGTGTGTAGTCTGAAACTGACTGGTAGAAAAAGAAGACATTGTTGTCAAATTGCTCTAAACAGCATGACTATGGAGGAGAAAATAAGAAAATTCACCAAAAGCTTCGAATCATCCATTTAAATATGTCACAATTAGAGAAAAATTAAGATAGACTGCAGTCAAGGTGATTTGTACAGCCTTCAATCAGTCTCAAAGGAGCCATGCCAGGAGTATGAGCACAAGGAGACAGTGTCATTCTGTACCATCAGGTCTCAGAACAGAAAGAAATATTTGTAGAAAAAATCTTTAGAAACCTTAGGATGGGACTCGCAGTCCTTCAAGGACAGACAGGAGATAGGAAGGTTAGAATAAATGCAATAAAGGGAGTTTTACTAATATTCTCACAATAAATTGATGAAAAAACAACAGTTTTTCATCTATTTATCTGAACCATGTTCTCTCTTTCTTAAAGTCCAGAAAACCTATTTACCACAGCTGGAAGAGACAAACACAACTTGCAATTTCATTTCCAGGGTTTATTTTAAGGCCTGGAAAAGTTGCAACCTGTTTTTGGTAACATCAAGATGACAGACCCCCCCCCCAACATGCACAGTCTGTGAGTACACACAGTGTATGTATGTGTGACCCACCTAGCACAGTGACGGTGGCTCGGGCGGTGCGGACTGGCATGGTGAAGATGGAGCAGGTGTACTCGCCCTCGTCGGCCAGCTGCACTTCGGCGATGGTGATGGAAAGTTCGGTGGATGTGGAGCGGTGCAGCTGGATGCGGTTATCTCTCAGTGCTGAAGAAGGAAGAGGAACGTGACATCAATAATTAGATATAATTCATCTGCTTTATGAAATGTTGAAGGAGATTTAAGTTGTATAATTCTGATATTGCAGTGGCTGTCTAATAGTTTTCTCATATTTGACATGTTCTGGTTTCATGTTCTAATAAAGAAGAAGAGAAAGTAGGTAGAGGTAGGAGAAATGAAAGAAGGAAGGAAAAGTGAGAATAAAGATGAGGGGATGATAAAAGGGGAAGTTGCTGGGAGGACAGAAAAGAGAAGAGCTGTGGGAGAAGAAAGACGGGAGAGAACAGGAGAGACAGAAGGGAGAAAAGAAAAAAGAAGGACAGATGAGAGGACGTAAGGATGAAGAAAAAGGAGAGAGATAACAGAGATATGAAAAGGAAGGAGGCCAAGGAGGATGGTTTAAAAAATGTAGGGAAGGAGATAGGCGGCAGGAGGATGAAAAGATGGGACGTGTGAATGTGGAAAGATATGGAAATGATAACAAGAAGAAAGGATTGAAAGAAGCAGAAAAGGGGAGTTGGAGAGGGAAAGGGTGAGAAAGAGAAAGAAGAGCAGAAGCGCTGCCGAAGGAAGGAGAAGGCAAAAAGTGAGAAATGGGAAGGAAAGAAGAAGCGGAGACGTGGATGTATGGAGAGTGAAAGGGGAGAATTGGGAAGTAGGGAAAGAAACAATAAAGAGAAAAGGAGAAGTAATGGGGGCGCAGTGAGAAAATAAAGGGATGTGGGAAGAGAAGAAGGAAGCATGTAAAGGAGGGCGAACAAGGATGGGGAGGGCAGAGTAAGAAGGAAAGTAAGAAAGATGATGTGCAGAATTTAAATCATGGGAAAGGGAAAGGTAAAATGGAAAGGAGGAGGAGGAGGGAGGGGAGAGAGGTGTTTAGAGAGAAAATGATGTAAGAGGGAGAGCGAGGATGAGGAGGAGTGAGGAAGATGAGGTGAAAAAATAGCCGAGATTTGCGAGCGAAGAAAGACAAAGGGGGGAGTAAAGAGAGGAGGCGCGAAATGAGAATGAGAGACGAAGTGCAACAGAGGAAAATAAAACAGAGGAAGCATAAATAGCAAGGAGGATAAGGGAGAGACGGATGGATGGGTGAGGGAGGAGGGAGAGGGAGGAGGATGAAGAGGAGGGGGGGCATCATAAGAGAGACATAAATGGCTTTGTCATCAATGAGAAATCCAGCCATGAAAGAGGGAGAGAGAGCACAAGCGACCAAGATAGATGATGATGATGATGAAATGCTACGAAATAACCGCTCGTTTCCGTGACAGCGTTGACCTCTGCAGTGTTTGTGCCGTGTGATTGCTGTCTGTCTCTCCGCCTTCCTATCTGTCTGTCGATCTAGATGTCTATCCGCCCGTCGCTCTGTCTCAGTAAAGGCTTTTCAGCTTTGTTCTCTGGCGCCATCGTGCAGAGTCGGCTCCCCCGCAAGTAATGACCAGCCACGTAACAACCGGACCCAAAGCAAGCAGATACCTGCAAAACAGCCCGAAATCTATCGTGGTCAAGTGGCGTGAACACTTCGATGTCCTTGTTTCCACATTGTTTTAAGTTCCAGTGGTGTCGTTTTTGTCTCATCCAAAGTCTCAACTCTGAAACACGAGGTGCTGAAGTCTGAGAAGACCTATATTTTAGCAGCTTCCGGGACAGTCGGGGTTAACGTGGCTTTGTTAACAGCAAAACAAACCCTGTCAGCACCTGGTTTTCCTTTGGAGATAATATAGACTGTCAGAAAAGCTGCTGTCAGCCAGCCAGCTCACACGCTAACTTGACTTGGCTTTCATTGCTTCCATCACAGTGACAACAGTGTGTACCGGCCACACCCCAAGTGCACTAACCCAAGGTCAACCAGTGAAGGTCGGCACAAACACAAACACGGTTCCTCTGTACTAACCCGTCAGGTCATTATAGGCCGAAAATCTTAGGACAAGAGCGTTAACGTTAGTCAGAACGTGTGTGTTCAGTTTGTGTGTTGTGGTCACTGTTTCTGGACCGTATCATTTATTTACCTTTCTCAGTATTGAGCCACATCTGTGTCTGTGTGCCTCCTCATCTTTCTGCCTTTCTTTCTGTCTCACTATGATCTCCCTGTTTCTCCATCTCCCATCTGTCCGTTCACCTGTCTATCTCTGTTGCAATCCCACACACACACACACTCACACACACACTCACTCACTCACTCACTCACTCACTCACACACACACACACACACACACACACTCACTCACTCACTCACTCACTCACACACACACACTCACTCACTCACTCACTCTCTCACACACACACACACACACTCACTCACTCACTCACTCACTCACA
>JAVQJF010071613.1:0-13159 GCA_036023855.1 Gadopsis marmoratus
GTGTGTGTGTGTGTGTGTGTGTGTGTGTGTGTGTGTGTGTGTGTGTGTGTGTGTGTGTGTGTGTGTGTGTGTGTGTGTTCAAATGAAGCAGAAGTACTCTGCGGCCTCTCTCTGCAGCATCACCACAGAGGTGCTGAAGGTTTTGAATGCTACAGAGGAGCTGATTGGTGAGGCAGGAGGTGAGAGCATCACCCCGTCTGAGTCCATGAGTGCTTCCCCCATCTCGAGCAGCTCCGAGACCCGCAGGCTGGACCAGAGGCTGACCAAAATGGAGGAGAACGTAAGCTAAAGGGCACCTTGGCCCAACAGTTTTACCATTCTGGGGATTTCCACACAATAAGAAAAGTCTTTTTGGAAGCTAAAGTTCTTCCTCTTCCACCGTCTACAGGTGTACCTGACTGCTGGTGCTGTGTATGGGCTTGAGGGGGCGCTGGGGGACCTGGAGCAGTGTGCCCGCAGCATTAGCAGTGGCACCACAGACATAGAGCTGGCCTTCCTGGAGGACCAGGTGGCCACCGCAGCCGCTCAGGTTCAGCAGTCTGAACTACAGGTACTGGATGGCTTTGGCTCTTTTCTCTGCAGCTGTCTTCATCTTCAGTTGTGTTCGTGCCAACTGGCCCCCAAATCCCAGACATTTCTCGCAGCTCAAAGTGTGTGTAAATGAAGCCTGTTTCTTCTTTTAAGGTCTCAAACATCGAGGCCAGGATATCGGCTCTGAAAACAGCTGGGCTGAATGTGACTGTCTGGAATCGCTTCACCAAGGTCAAGCCTAAGGCTAAGGTAACCCACTTCTAAATATTCTAACAGCTCTCCCACACAGCCATATAAACTATCTTTGTTTGGTTGTGTATAGTAACATTTTATCATAAATTACTGTTATGTTAAGTAACATGCCTGAGGAAGGTGTGTAGTTGGTCGAAACAACGCTAGTGAATGCTGTGACATCTCTCAGACATACCAATCCCACTGAGGTTTTGTGAATGAGAAAATGAGAACACGTAGCAGCTGTTTGTCAGGATGACATATTTATTTTTAATGTGTATGAAGTGTATAATGTGAATACTCTGGTTACAGCCTCAGACCCTGGACTCATCACGCCACCAAAGGAGGAAGCTTCCAGCCCCTCCGCTGAAAGGTACCAAACAAGTTTATTTTGCTCAATTAAAGTAGAAACAAAGAAAACTGTGTATGCAGAAATAAATTTAAACTATAAGAAGAAATGTTCTAAACTCTCTACCTCTAAATATCCATTGAAATAAACATGCATTTTGTTTTACAGTTTTCCAAGTTTTGATGTAAAACATCTATGATCTTTTTAAAATAAATTCAATAGCTTTGAGTTATGAATCTGTCTGTCTAGCCTTGAGTATTACACTGAAACATGGATTGAAAACAAATAAGTATTCGCCCATGTTGGATTAGTAAGCGCTCTGTGTGTAGAATAATCAAAGTTATCATCATTGAAGCTTATGACTTTCATATCAACCAGTTCAAGAAATGGCTCTTCAAACTCGCAAATTTGAACTTCTCCATCTTCAATTACATAAGCGAACTACAGTGATAGAAATTATTTTCAGTCATGGCCATTTGTACTTAAACTGGGGGGAAAAGTAAGTACATACTCCAATCTTGGAAAGTTGAGTTAATGTTCCAAACTGGTGACTGCTGTGATGTTGGACCTACTGCAGACTTGTACATTATATGTCATACTGTGCTAACCACAAACACTGCTGAACAGCCTTGTATACACATACTCTGCCTGTTTGTTTGTGTGTGTATGAGACAAAGACGGCTCGAGATGGGTAGTGAGACAGACGAGGAGACACTTTTATTCACCTTTAGTTAGCATCACACATTTTGCACTTTGTCCTAAAAGAAGAGCTTGGCAGCTGAATGGATGTAAAAATGAATACATCTGCTAGAAAGGGACTAAGTAACTGAAAAGCTCCATTAGATGTAAAGCAGCCAAATGGAAACACACAGAGTACAGGAGGATAAGGCCTGTTTTATCAACCAACAAGAAGTCTGTTCCTTTTCATGTCCGTGAATGGCCTTTTTTTTTCTGTTGGAGCTTTTTTTATTTTCGTTTTTGTCTCTTTTTTTTCTTCACGAGCAGCTACACAATAGCTGTGATTCATGGTGGCTTTTTCAGCACAGCTCCAAAAACTGACGGCAGGCCGGACAATAAGGCAAAATCAGTGACCAAGATGAAATCATATCATTGATTCCAGCTCAGAGTGCCCCCTTTTTTTTTCTTTTTTTTTAATCAGTCCATCATACAGTATGCTCTAAATCTATGGCGGGAGGACAAGTCAGCTGTGTTCATCTGGATCATATTTTATTGATAGTTTCTCTTTTTCTTAAAGAGGTTACTTTTGGGTGTTTATATATATATATATATATTTTTTTTTTTATTTATTTATTTTTTGCATTTCAGAAAAGTTGGAGCCAGAGCTGCAGGTGAAAGTCTTTCGGCCATAGTGAGCAGCACAACGAGTCCCTCAGGGCCACTTCAAAGCCCCAGGGACGGGGGACCCTCTCATCCAGTGCCTTGACCCAGTGTCCGCCTCAAGCTCCAGGCCAAGCAGGGGCCAACACGTGCCCTCTGTGACCCACCAAGCACTCAGTACTCAGTCAGGCACGGTACCGCGTCAGTCAAATGCCTCACAGAAGACACGACTGGCTCTTTCGTCTTTTCCGCTCCATTTTTCTCCTCCACACCACGCACATAACGTCAAGCAAGGATGACTCGACAGTCAGTGTCTCTGCCTTAAAAATCTGCAAACACTCCTCATGACCCAACTAAAGAAGAATATCTGTACAGACTCTAATCTCCTTTTGTTTTTGTATAGAGTATTGTAAGTTACTGTACAATGACGACGTGGAAAAATCATGTGAAACTTTCTGTGATTCAGTGTCCCAAAAAAGAGGCTGAGCCATGTTTTTTATACTGCATCGTCTTTCTCGCCAAACGACATGTCATGAGGAATCTGCTCACACTGTAAGCCCCTTCTAGAGCTTTTTTTGGATGATTGTCCTTTTTCACACACACAGCTATCGGATGGTAATCCTCATTTGGGGAATGATTGTAACACCTTTGACATTTTAACCACTTTGAAAATTCCTGCACTTACCATAAAATAGTATTTAGCTGTGCAAAGTATCAGGACCAAAACTTTTGTGTCCTTCCTTCCTGCCACTAAAATTGCTAGATGGCATCAATGAAACACAAAGCACAGTTGGGAAAGTTGTCATTCTTTGTAAACAGCCTCAATAGTTAAAGGAGTAGTTTCACATTTTGGGAAATATTGGCTTTTTTGCTAAGAGTTAGAGGAGAAGATCAATATATCATGTTTGTAAGGTAAATGTGTAGCCGCTTAGCTTAGCTTAGCGTGAAGACTAGAAACGGGGGGCGCTAGCTCGACTGTGTTCGAAAAGGAAAAACAAATTATCCTACCATCACCTTTAAAGCTCATTGTTTGAACATGTTATATTTGTTTGTTTAAACTGTACAAACATTATATTTTTGTTACCTTCTGACAGAGCCAGGCTAGCTGTTTCCCCCTTATTTCAGTCTTTAAGCTAAGCTAAGTGAGCCACTTTCTGGTGGTAACTTCACATTTAACGTACAGACACGAGTGGTTTCCATTTTCCCATTTAACTCTCAGTAAGACGGTGAAAACATGTATTTCCCAAATGTCCAACTATTCCTTAAAGAAATGCAAGCTGGGGAAGTGTGCTCCCATTTATTTAGAAGAATAAATAACTGCTCAGTAGACACGTGCACACACACACACACTAGAGCCTTAATGTGGACACTGTGGGCTTTTACATTGGAATGGGTCTAAATAAGGTTTGGTTAATGTCTGAATGTCAGACAAACTCAGCTCAGCATAAATCTCCATAGGTTTGGCCCGACAGCCTTCCCAAAGTCATTTCCTTCCTCTGTCATTTTCTTCGTTGACTTTCAAATGCTGTGGCCTTTTTTTGATTTGAACGAAAAAGGTACTTTGTTTCTCCTTTGCTGGGTCACGTCCAAACTTCTGTTGTTGCATTCAGAAAGTCTTGTAAAGATTTTTACACGATGAGGTCTGATGGGGCTATCTAACAAACGCCATGAAACCATGATTTTGTTACAAGCGATTTATTTTTGTACTTACTGAGCGTTTTTATGCAATACCACTGAAATACGTACCATTGCAAATCAAAGGCTTTATTCTCTCCTCAAAGTAGCCCTCCTCAGTCGGTCCTACGTATCAGACTCGCTCATGTGTGATGACTCAAAGTGCTTTCAGTGTATGCCTGCCTTTACCATTTGGTCTTCTGCCACTAATGACTATGGTAAATGTTATAACATCATGGCATTTTTGGAGCGGCAAATACGATTCATCCTGTATTTGTACTCCTTAAACACTAGATTAGAGAATATTGCCTTTCAATTTTGGGTTATTTTTCTTTACTCTGTGACCACTTTTATTAGTCAGAATCTCAGTTAGCCATGCACACGGTTGTCAAAGTTTTTGCTGTGGCTACAGCTTAAGAGCAGAGTTGGATTTCCTGATGGACTGCTTGCACTAAAAGGTGTGACGATCTTCTGTATGAATGCTCTGCCCCTTCTATTGGTGACCTTTTCATCCCAGTCTTTCACATCTCTGGTTTTGCACATTGATCCTGTACTTTTGTCGATCTTGTTCTGCAGAGGTGTTGATGTATGTAAGCATGTTTTCTGGTTTTATCAAAATTGATGTAGAAATTTCCCATGAGAAGCACAGCCACAAGGGTCCAATCATCAGTGTCCTGTATTTTTCTAATATAAAAAAAATATATATATATTATCTCATCACTGAATTGTGTATGTGTGAAAAGATGAATATAATATAGAATAATATGTGTATTGCCCAATCATAGTTGACCAGTCTTTCAGTGTTGTGTGAAAGAGACTGTGTGTAATTGTCATGACTTGTACGGCTGGATTCACACAGGAAGTTTAATTTACTACAGTAACTGTGTCCCAGATACTTCAGATGGTGAGATTCACAGAGAGATGAAGACAAATCGTACTTTTGTTCCTGTTTAAATTCAGCGTGAATGACTATAATGAGGTTCAATGTGCACAGTTCCACGGGGGGGGCATTCACGTTTATGTGCAAACGTTGCAATCCATGTGACATATGTAAAATATTAACAAGCAAAAAATACAGATTCTCTATGTGCCACAGTACTCTGAGGAAAACCATGTATTATGAAATGAATAAAATTTGCAAACCTAAAGCTTTCTCTTGTGAAAGTAAATGTTTGTTATGGGAAGGCCACAGGCAAAGAGATGAACAGATATAATCACATCATCCTGGTTTATTAATCAATATTAAATGCATTTTTATGTACAGATACTTTTGGAGAGAGATGTCATTAAGGTTCCGATCAACCAATGCCTCATGACAGACACCAGAGAGTAATGCACTTAAGAGTTGGAGCAAAAGAGTACATAACCTCAATCAAGATGGGGAGGAAAAAAAATTAAGACAATGAGTTTGTGGATGAAGGGAGGAGGATACGCCGTCACGGTAACCAATCCCTGTCCTCCCCATCCAGCACTTTCCCATGGTCCTCCTTGTTTCTGAAGCTGTTGAGCAGCAGCGCCAACGTCCTGACGACAGGCTGCATCCCGCCGCCGCCCAGAGCCTCCACACTGCTGTGCCTCTTCCCAAAGCGCCCAATGGGCCTCACCCCACGCCCCACGTACCAGAATGGGTCTATCTCTGGACCTGGACACCATACGAGCACATCAGTGGCAGTGACAGTGAATATTATGAGCAACATTGCTGCCAGAAAACAGTATGATTTCATTATGCTATAATGTGAATGTGTCCATTTTGTGGTGCTAAAAGAGAAGACTAAACAGAATTCTAACTTTCATAGGAAACCTAAAAGATTGGCTGCAATTTAAACTCTTCAAGTTTCAGTTCTCAGGTTCTTATTTCTTTTTTTAGTGTTTAGTGTTATGGACTCTGAACTATATGGAGATATTATTTGTTGATCATCCACTCAGTCATTTAAATAAGAATAAAAGACATGCTGAAGTAACACTGACTTTTAGAACGGTACTGTTATATTTATTGTAAGTTTTTTGAAGTCATTCCTTGATACACAAAATACAAATAAAAATAGATTAATTTATATATTATGTATTGTAATGAAACATTCATCAACCTCTCTAAAGTAAATCATTAAAATATATTAATATACACATTTAATTGTAACATTATGTAATAATACAGCATAATGTTCTGTACAGTAAATTGTGACAAAATAATACACAGATTATATGATACACTGGTGTACCACAAATTAGTGGATGGGGATATCCCTCATTTTGAGCTAAACAAAGAGTTGCATGTCTCTCTTTAAAAACAAATGTCTAATACTTAAATGCAGTAAATGACCCCTCGAGATTCATACTTTAGTAAACAGTAAAGACGGCAGATATTGTTTCAAGTATCTTAAAATAAATCCCTAAGAAATAGAACGTAGAAGGTCACCGTGAACTCACCACTGAGCCACAAACAAACCATAAACATAATGTACTGCAAAGAGGAATGTGCTAAAGCAGGTCTGTCCTCTTCTTAAATCTCCTTAAGCTACGTCAACAAATTCTGCAGCTTATAAAAAACAAAACAATTGTAGAATTAAACCAAGTCTTACTTCTGTTGTCGACATTGTGAACAATGTGGAAGTCGTGCTCCACCGTGGTGCTGTGCGCGCTGCTGAAGCTGGAGGAGAGGAGGAGGAGCAGCGCCAGAGCTGCAGGCAGCCAGCGGCTCATAAGGACACAGTGCCGGACATCAGCCGCTCTCCCAGGCAGCATGCTGTGCAGTCTCTCGGGACGCTGGTCAGTATAGTACCACTCACTGTTTAAGGACACTGGAAACAGAAAGACCAGTTAAAGGAAGCTGAAACGGATCCAATTAGACATCAAAAATATCTTTAAGTAAGGTAAGATCATTTTTAAATAATCACTTGAATATTATAGAAAAGCTTCCCTATAGGAACATGTTAGTACATTATTTACACAAGAGATGAAATAAAAACATGAAATAGGATTAAGTAACTTACACCTCATAAACAATCACAGAAATATTATGATATACTGAATTTACCAGGATTTAAAACACACTGTGACCATTATAAACTCATAATTGCCATTATAAGTACCTAAACTGGTTGTTGTATCAGTAATATCAATATCATATCATTATTCACCCCAATAGTGATGTATCACAGTTTGAATAGTTAACACAATTTCATCAGGAGTATGTATCATAAAATAATTGCCTAAACGGATAACTTATGGTTTCCTAATCCCCTTGCATTTAATACAGTGAACATGTCAGGCTGTAACAAAAATTTTAAATAAATAAATCTATAATATAAAGCCCAAACTGCAGCTCCTTACCCTGAACTTTGATAACAGGCTGAGGTCCGTATTGTTGAGCAGGTGTGCTCCAGCTTATATATCCATGCTGCTCATGTGGTTGTTGGATGATGAATCAAGAACGTCAGTCACACACAGTGATCCCAGACTCCAGGATGCATCACCCACCCCGCCTCCCACTCTTTAAACCAATCATCCCTTTGAGAAAGGAGGGTTTGATGTTGGAGCTTTCCTGATGTCTGTCACGCAGCAGAGCAGTCCATCAGGAAGTCAATAACATGCAGACAACTTTAAATTAGTGAACATGGGGAGACCCACCACCTCAAGTGGGCCTGTCAGACAGTGACCCAGAACTGTGGTGGGCGTTTCTTGATTTGCCTGTAATCAATCAGCTTGATTACAAGGGACAAGGCAGGACACAATCAGCTGCTGCAAAAACGTCAGTGTATTCTTGAACGGACTGTCTTGTCATCTGAAACTGAGCTTTTGGAACTTTTTAAATAATAATCAGCTTCCAAGTACCGACGTTATGAATGTAGACAGCTCACTGCACCTACTGTCGCTCTTTCTATCCCAAGCTCTCATGACACAGTTATAGATATAAAAACAATGTCTGATACTGAAATTCCACAGTAGAGCGTGTGTTGCAGCTGGAAAGACAATATTATGAATCAGTGGCAGAAAAACCACAATGTCAAGCCGATTCAGAAAGGAGTGAGAGCTTTAAATATACTGTAAGTGCATGTCAGTTCATGCTACTTGCCGCCAGTACGTGTGCTGAAGGGTGACATCACAAGTGGGAGGCCAAGGTGAGGAGAACTTTGCTCTGTCAAATGTATTCAGGTGTAAAGTTGCCTTGGGGCCTAAAGCGATGTCTGTAAAGGTCACAATACTATGTGACAGTGCTGCTCAAAATGTAGCCATGGAGCTGTGCTTTGCAAGACCAAAACTGCAGAAGATCTGCAGTATGAAGAGTAAAACGGATTAGTCGATGAATCAACTGGGCAATTGACAGGATCATTTTTTATAATCAATCATTTTAATCTGAAAATGCCACACGTTCCAACTTCTCACATGTGAAAATGTGCTGCTTATGTTTTCACTGTTTTCTGACATTTTATAGACCAATTGATGAATTGAGAAAATAATCAACATATTTATCTCTAGTGACAATAAACAATTGCAGCTCAGCAATACATTTACGTGTGTAAATGTGTCCATTTGTACTGTGCGTGTCGAAGAACTTACTGTAAAGGTAACACAAGTGATTTTAGATCCCAAACTGATGCTAATATCTGATGTCAGTTTCCTTACAATATGCATTTTAAGTGGGTGAAACTTTATGACCCAGTTGAAATAAACATTTCCCATCTAAAATATCATCATACAAAACTGCAAAGGAAAAAAGAATATCTGAATGATATTGTGTTATGTAGCATGTGATGTAAAAGGCTGTATGTGTGCGTCCCTGTGATGCATGCGCATGCACACAGCTTAGGGCTGCCATAACTTTGTCATCGACTGAGATCAGATGGTGTGATGCAGGCGCGAGCACCGCCTGCGGGAGAGTATATGGCTGCAATAATGAGAAGATAACCACCTGAGGATCTGTAATCACCACAACATGGAAGAATCCATGAAGCTAATTTGATTTATGACAGGGAGAACTTATTTGGAAACACAGTATGTGATTTGTTGCTTGGTAGATGTCACACGCAGATGGGAACGGTTTGGCGCTGTGCAGAAATGCAGAAAATACGTTCAGAAACAGTTCTGTTCCTCCCCGTTTTGTGGGTAAAATGTGGCTTTGTTGGTGCTACTCATGAATATATTTAGAAACAAATAAATAAACAGAATAGAGAATGATATACTCAGTTACAGGCCTATAATATGAGCTGAAATATCCTTATCTGAATCAAAGCTACACTGCTTGGGTCAGTCCACACATGTTCTTTTGTAACACAATGCTGCCTCGGACAAGCGTCTAGTTCCTCCTCTTAAAGCTATAACATCACGGTGTCACCAGCACCTGAATCAATGGCTTCATCTAGCCTGAGTCATCATCTGCATTTTTTGTGAATGGAGGACCAGTCAAGTCACAGGATGAAGCGAACTGCCAGACTTCCTGCGTCGTCACAATTGGTGAACAGAATGTTTGAGTGTGTGTCTATAAAGAGCAACTGAGTAAAAGAGTTTCATTCATAAATAAAATGGCTACTATATCTACTATAAAGTTCAAGGAGGATATTTCTTTGTTATTGTGAGGCATGAGGGCCCGGAGGATTGTGGTATTGATTGCGAAAACCCTGCTTGCAGAATGATTAACAGCTTGAACCGGCTCAGTCATTCCCTTTACGCGCTACAGTATATTTTGTTAATTGCCTCGTAATTCGTGACCTGCAGAGTGTGTGGGCCGGGACATTCGTTGACCATGTTTGGTTGACCCTCTTTCTAAAAACACAACTTCAGCTGAGAAGTCTCTTTGAAGGCATTTCCTATTGGAGTGGGATTACATTTAGAACAAAGGCCATTTAGATTGTAATTTTTCTAGTTTCGCAAATGTGAATCTTTCACAATGCCAAACACACATCACAGTGGTTACAAACATGTGGCCCGGTGGCCTAATGGATAAGGCATCAGCCTCCGGAGCTGGGGATTGTGGGTTCAAGTCCCACCTGGGTCGTGTGAGGCTTTAGAATTAACTGACTAGGAATTACGCTTTGACTCCACCCCCGAAATCAGTTCATGATACTCTAGGCCTTTCACTCAGATGACATTTTGCCATTTCACAGTAGAAAATTCACATGTGTAGATAATAAGATTAATGATTCAGCTAAATTCCCATTTAGCTTACTTTAAATAATAAATTAGGTTCTCACATGTCACAAGTCCTATTGCTCTAATTCTGTGCATTAAACTGCTGTTGTGAAGAAGGGCATATTTGATGCACTATTAATAGTGTTAAAGTCTGCAAACAGCACTGTATTCTGTTTAGCACTCTGGCTAAACGTTAGTGCTAGCGATATACAAGATCATATATAGTTTATAAACATAGGGTCATAAAACATATAAAAGATGTCAAAAACAGATCTCAGCAAGTCAAGAAGAGATGGGAGGACACAAGACTTTTCCTTCACTTAAACAAAAATAGCAATGTAATAGCACATGTAAAAGTAATTTGTCACAAGTAAGGGTGAGAACAGAGGTGCTACAAAAAATATTTACTTTAAGTGCAATTAGGTACTCATTAGGGAGAGGGGTTCCATTCAGGGTGTTACATTTGTATACTATTATACTGTTGGATTATAATTATTGATGCATTAAAAGCACGTCAGCAGCAATTAAATGCTGTTGCAGGTTGAGATGGGACCAATTTTAACTCCTTTATACTGCCAGGTTGTCTATGAAAAAAATACATCATATCTTATATCTTACCAGATGATCACATGTTTACGTGTAATTTTTAAGATGTCAAGAAGAGATTTCAGCAGAATGATTCTGAAGAAGAGAAGCGAGAACGTTTCACTTTTTATAAGGGATGCTTTGCTGCCCCTTTGTGGTCAGATATGTGCACACACACACACATACTGTATAATATATAATTACCAAATGGCTTCTACTGCACTGCACTGAGAGGAACAGCACATTTGCCAAACCATGAAAACATCAGCAGAAATTTGCCATTTTGCTAATTTAACGCCAGCCTTCATGAAGTTTACAACAGATTACGTCACTCCACCAAGCAGCGCATGCGCAGTACGAAGTGAAAGCGTACGCAACAACAACACTCTCCGCGTTGCCAGAACCAAACTACTGGCCACAGCCTTATAGAAAGAAGTGTAAGAAAGGTTTGGGATATCCCGAAGGACATTGTTAGGGCTTCGCAGGCGAAAGCAAACACCGCATCTGGCCGAAACGACGCGCGATAGCGATAACGGAAGAAGAGAGAAGAGAGACCTCTCCAGCTTTTGGCTGCACTTTTTGGAAGTGGCCCCAAACTGTTTGTCAAGACTCTTCGCACTGGCTTCCTGTCGCGAGCGTGGCTGCTGAATATCAACTGCAATGTAAGAAAATGTCGTGAAGGGACACCCAAGGGCAGGTAACAGCGTGGGAGAGACGGCGAACAGCCCCGGACCAGCGTGTGTTTGTGTTCTACATGAGTCTGCTGACAGGATGTCGCTGAGTTCAGGCGGGTGGACTCGCACGGACCGGTCCGCCGCCCCCCACACTCACTATGGGGCCTCCTCGCAGTCGCTTCTAGGCTGCCAAACCGTCCTCATGTCGGTTCGGGTGTCGGTGTGCCATTCTGGCATTCGACCGCTGTGTCTTCCGGGAGCAGGCGACGAGTCCCTCCGCCTGCAGCTCAGCATGGACCCGGGGAAGTCCGGGGATTTCCGGCTGTCGCTGCAGGACAGCAGCGGGACTGGCCGCAGCGCGGTGAGTTCAGTGGAAACACATGGAAGCAGGTGACCCCGTGCAAGGAGTTGATGTGTGGAAATATGGTGAAGTAAAGCTTCATCTGAATGGGCTGCAGTGGCTCCTGGCTTGTTGCCAGGTCCAGCTTAGCCCAAGGCCATGGGGCAAAAATAATCTCACTCTCTGGGTATTATTTTTGTAACCTGTTGCATTAAGGGGCCCACCAGAGAGAGCAAAGCAGACTACCCATTTATGACTTTTCATCCATTCATATGCTTTCATGTCACCTGGCTGAGGTTTTGCCAGATTGTGGCCACTTTGTTTCAGCGCGTGTTTATTTAGGAATATGCAACATGTACGCATAATATCATCAGAAACAATGGAAGTATTAGATTTCTGTCTACAAGATTGGGTAAACCTCAGACTCATTGAGGCACCGTGAGCCTGGAACCTTTGGGCCCCAACTTGGGGGGCCATGGAGCAGTCGCCCACTTTGCCCAGTTGGTAATTCAGCATTGATTTGCACCCTGTAATATGAAGCATGACCCCTCAGTACAAGCTGTAAATAAAATATTTCAACATGACTGAAGAGGTAAAACCCTATTAATCATCTCGAGACCCCTCCGATTTAGCGTCTGACCCCTTGGAGGTCGAGAGAACACGGGTTCAGGCCACCAAGGGTGCTGATGTGTAGCTGACCCCTGATATTAGTAGAAAATACAAAGAAAGTGTCACACAATGCACTGTGAAGCCCGAAATCCACTGTAGTACAGTATTGTTCACGTCTGATTGTGACGTGGGAAAGTTACATTCAGATCGTTTATTTTTGTCACTTATTGCAGTTACTTATTCCCAGTGTATCAGGCGCACCAAGCTAAAACTGATTAAGTTAGTTACAGTATAATGGAATGTTGAAATTGTGTTTTTTAATAAACTAAGTGCACACATGCGGTAGCGCACGTGGTTGCCATTTTGGCGGAACCGATGGTTGATTTGCGCTTCCCATTCCTTCCCACCTCATCTCCTCTCGTTTGTGCTCTCTCTTCCTCGCTTTCCAGACCATAGCTGAGTTCGATCTGGGGACAGTAAACTATGAGGTGAAGTCACCAAAGTGCCATGAGCTGAGTTTGGCGGCGCCTCCGCATGACCGCATCAGCTTCACCTTCCGCTGTGAGCAGGAAGCCCAGGAGTGGGCGACGGTGGTGCTGTCTTCATTGAGAGAAGCACACAGAGGTCAGTCGCACTTCTTGCCAAATACTCACTGTTCAACCACAGCAAAAAGGTGTGTGGGGGGGGGGGGGGGGGTAAATA
>JAVQJF010071633.1:0-25294 GCA_036023855.1 Gadopsis marmoratus
CTGAAGAGCCTGGAGGAGATTCCAGGAGACAGGCAGTTACTCTAGGAGAGCTGGACAGGGCCGTAGAAGGTCCTTAACCCAGCAGCAGGACCGGTATCTGATCCTTTGTGCAAGGAGGACCAGGATGAGCACTGCCAGAGCCCTACAACATGACCTCCAGCAGGACACTGGTGTGAATGTCTCTGACCAAACTATCAAACCGTGGAGAACGTTATGCTGCCTGTAACATCGTTCAGCAGGACATTTGGTGGTGGGTCAGTGATGGTCTGGGGAGGCAGATCCATGGAGGGACATACAGACCTCTACGGGCTAGACAACAGCACCCTGACTGCCATTAGGTATCAGGATGAAATCCTTGAGCAGTGTATATTAAGTCTATTGTCTGTTCCACTCCCCGGAGCAGAAGGTGGCGGTAATGCACCAATAGGCTGAATGCCAACCGCCATAAAACTAGAAGGAGAAGAAGCAGCAGCAGCCTTCGGTCCGGGTTGCCAGACATCAGAGAAAAACATAAAATTAGCTGTCAAAAGAGCCGCCTTTCAGTGGCGTTTCATAACAAAATCTATACATTACAAGACTTTCTACTCGCTAAATGTTGTCACCTCACATAGTAAAGTGACACGCGTGTATGATTCTTAAAACTTCAGTTGCCATTCAAATTCTGCTGACCCAGATATGCGTCTAAGCTGGTTCACTGCCCCCTACTGCCCAGCGCGGTGAATTCCATTAGCTGGAGCCTGATAGTCACTGGCAAATCAAACTCCACTGGTTTTACACATTAGGCCAGTTTCCTTGTCATTAGGAGTTCTAAACCTGTCAAAATAGTTGTATGATGCCTTCTGTGGCTGTGGAGGAGCTTTGTCAAGTCTGAGAAATAGAACCCCCTGAAGATTAGATCTTTTTTTTTTGGCTTACAGACTTCAAATCCACAACAGAAAAAAGCCTCCTGGGGCACAAAGTTCTTCTTCTTCCTCTATGTATTTAGAGGAAACCAATTTAACGGTGCATACTGCCAGAATCATGGCGAAATATTAACTGTGATTAGTCAAAAAATTAAAAAACCCAGTTACACCCTTTTTCCTAGACCTGCCTGTATTATATATCCTATCAACCCCCTTCTGATTTCCCTGGAGTCCTGTCCTGAGCTCAGTATTGATTTTAAACTCCACTCCTGTCCGGTCTCATGTACTGTATTTCTTAATGTCTCCCTTTTTGAATTATATTTGCTACAATGCATAATAATAATGTGTTCCACAGCTTCCAGAGCGTCACAGCACTGACACAGTTTGGATTTACTTTTTCCCGTAATGCTAAACGTGGAGTGTAAACTGTGTGCCTTCACCGTGTAATGATGAGCTCATCTCTACGGTTACGATATCTTCCTGTAGTCAGCTCACATGTCCATCATCAGGATTCTTTGAACCATCTGTGTACAATGTCATAAATTCATGAAAACACCTTCTAACATGCTCTTTAAACACATACTGTATGTTATCTGATACAGACCAATACAATTTATCTTCCAGAAGCTGGACGTCTACATCAGGATGTGGGAGGATCCATGGAGGAACATTGCTCAAAACAATCCTTTCAAACCCATCTTATCTGTACCTGCTTCAGGTTGTGTCTTAGGCGAGAGCATTTATTGGGGTTGCTCTGACGTCTGCTAAATAGAACCACAGAGATCTGTTTTGAACGCTGTCTAATCTTTGTAATGCCACTTTGCAAGCCTTTCCATACAATATACTTCCGCAATCAATAATCTGTGCATATTAAAGAAAAATGACTCTGATCACAATGTCAGAAATTCTGAAGGAATGATTCCTCCTCTTCCTGCCTGGTCATAACCTGCACAACAAATAGCTCAAGTCACATCTGTAATTCCAGTGCTAATTTATTCAGTACTTTTATTGGTGAAAAGAATGACATTATGCTTAATGTCCGAATGTGACATGACACATATGAAGATCCTTACTCACACTGTGAATAATAAAGATGAAAGAAGAAATGTGATACCTGATATGGACAATTTCTGTTGGTCACTGCTAGATTACATCTGACCCAGTGAGAAATTGTATCGACTGTATTGTACTTCCATAAAGTTGGGGTTGGGGAGGATGGGACACAAGAGACAAGTAAAAAAAAAAGCACATGGTCAAAGTTGATGCAGTCCGAGATATTCTGACTTTTAGTTTCGGTTAAACTCCAAAGACACTTCATCCTACATTTCACATAATGCAACCAAGGACATCTTTCATCTTTCAGACCAGCCCTGTCTAGTAAAAACCCATGTCTTTCAAATGCTACACCTCCAGTTTGTAACACAGGCCTTCTGTTTTAGTGTGCAGCTCCTGTCCAGATTACCCTGCTGACGTCACAGTGACATCACCAGGGTTCTGTTCTCAGACTCCTCCGGAGACAACATTATACAAGTGTTTTCACAGGCTGAGTACTACTAGCCATGACCAGTTAACTGACCTTTATCTGTAAAATCTGTTTAAATCAAACACCCAATAATCCAAGCAGTATTTAAAGGCTTATACACTTACACAAGTGTTCCCACCTATTCTGCCTGATTAGACCGCTTATCAAGTTGACGTTGGGTGGCGCTATGCTGGTGACTAATATGAATAACTTCTCCCACCCAAACAGGTGCAGCAAAAGTAATAAGATGGCCAGAATGGTCCTGAGAAGTCAGATTGGGCAAAATGAATGATACCACCTGTGTGGGTGGAACATGGGTGTGTAGGGCTTTTAAGTTTTACTTGACAATTTTGTTTTGATATACCATGTTTTTTCATTAATATATCTGATTGCAGTGGGCCCAAGTGTAATTTCTCAATGGGCTCAAATACATACATATGAAATGATGGCCTCTGTCATTTAAAAAATTCTATTAAATTAGTTTTATTTCTATAGTGCCACGTCATAACAAAGTTATCTCATAGCACTCTTTCATACAGAGCAGGTCCAGACCGACTCTTTATGTACAGAGACCCAACAATTCCACCAGGAGCAGCACCAGGAGACAGTGGCCAGGAAGAACTCCCTTTAACAGGCAGAAACCTCGAGCAGGACCAGAACCAGAACCAGGCTCTGCCTCGACCAGTTGGGTTGAGAGACCGACAGAGAAAGTGAGAAAGAGGGGGATGGAGTGAGAGAGAATGAGAGCAGTAGGAAAGAGAAAACATTATGGTGGTAGTCTAGCAGCAGTTATACAACTAAGTTTACCACCTCAGACAATTAAAGACCTTCTACTGTGGTGCTGTGGAAACATCCCAACAGCAGGCGTCACCAACTGGTCTGGGAGCTGCTCCGCTGAGGACAGAGCCCTGCATAGAATGCTGTAGTACTGGACTTTCACTCCCCACTCTGCAGGACCTACATCAGAAGTTGCAGAACCAGAACTAGTTGGAAGAACCCTCACCATCCCAGCAATGTACTATTCCAGCTTCGATGCTCAGACAAACACCTCTGTAGCAGAAGTCCAACACAGAGAGACTCAGAAAAGGTTTCAGGATGATGAACTCTCAGAGATCATCAGTCTCTGACCGTGTAGATTTATTTTATTATATGGTCTGTCTGTATAAATATGAAAATATGCACTTCAAAATGTTAATACATACATTACATTTATTTCGAATTTTATATCTGAGACTTTATCCTTTACATTTCAGTTTTCCAATCCTTACCTTTTTTAAATTCTTATTCTGTTTATTCCCTAGACACTACCCCTGCATTTCACTGTACACATTTAAAATATGTAGTATGTGACAAATAAATGGTTGGGTGGCTGCACCATATTCACACATGGCAGTAGGGCTGAACGTGGCCAACTGTAAATCAAATCCAGCTAATCATTAAAAATGTGGGAATCATAAAATGTAGTAAACTTACTGACTTATGTTCTATAAAAAGGTCATTTGGTTCCAACTAAAGAACATGTATTCTAAGTGCAGTTGTAAACGTGATTTATTGACAAGAATAACCACCATCATTATCACCAGTCTGTGCATCTTCTGTGCGTCTTCACTTTACAACATCGATATCATGCGGTGTTACACCCAGGTTTTGCTCAAACCAACAGCATACAATAATAAGTCCTATACAAACATACATACATACATACAGTATCTATACAGGATATATCTATATTGATGAGTCATGTACAGTAGATCCCCATGGTGTTAGATTCACAAAAGTAGAACACATAGAAAGGACATTTTCTGGTGGATCAGAGCAAGTTCCTGTGGTGCACCTGGGATGGCTGGCGTGGAAGCGAACACGAGGACTTTTAAATAGGTTTTTCATTTCTTCCACATTGCCATGATTTTCATTCACTTTAGTGAAAAGCGGGGTTTGGAAACTTGACATTTGTAACCCCTGGTCTGCTGATATCTTGACAATGTAAAATTTCTGTTGCATCGGTATTGTTCTCATACCGAAATTAATGGAAGACAATGGTTGTCTGAAAGGCAAGAAATGGTATTTTTAGTAAAAATAAAAATGTAAAAAAAGACCAATACTGCTATTTTCAGAGAGAAGCTGCATGCCTTGAATAAATACTCAGTACCTTTAACTATTCTCATGCCAAAATTCAAAAGTAGTTAGCATTTCTATCCTCCCTAGGCTACAAAAGCAATGGGATCATGGGGACAGAAAATCTCCACAATTATCTCTGCTAAGACTATTAATACTGCTAGGACTAATGCTACTATAATCCTGATAATTAATGATATTTACAAATACTTACAAAGTCTCACCAAAATGTTGCATTAGAAACTGGTGTCATTTTGACCAGTTGTACAGTAAATATGTAATCAATCAAGCAGCATTGGACCACAATGACTGACTGACTGAAGGACAACACCAGCTCCATATAACAGTTGAACCCTAATTGGCCCAACATCAGTCCTTCACATTCCATGGCAGCCATCTTAGGTGCACCAAGTCATATCCAGCTGCTTTACTACTCACTAGATAAGAGAGAATTTATTGTCATCCATCAGTATACAGTACAGTGCAGTACATAGAGGAACGAAGCGGTGTTCCTCCTGGTCCCCAGTGCAAAACAAAAGGAATGAACGATGCAACATTCAGTGGTAGTGAGGAAATATTCAGACTACACATAAGGTGCGAGGCACAAAACGAGACACCAAAACGGGCACTAACACAAAGTGCAATATGTAGGACATCATCTGTCATCTGAATGAGACTGGCTGTTTCTTTTTCTTCTGTGATTGGAGACAAGTCAACAGTTAATACCCAGGACAGTCATCATCACTACACCAGAAAATCAAATCAAAGTAGGCACTGTTTTTTTGAACGCAGAACATTTCAGGGTTCCTTTCCAGGGACTTTACCTGCTCAAACCTGTTACTGTCATGTAGTTAAACTGCCTGTGCAGATGTTTTCTGATTGGCTGGAATTTCAAGTCCATGAATCCTGGATCTGAAAGCTGCATTCAGTGATTTTTATGGACACCTGGGGGCAGCATGGTTAGCTGAAAACACGACATTGCCATGTTAAAGCAGCCACGGCAAGCTAAAAATCTTCATAAAACTGAGAGTAACCACATTGTTGGGAAATATCTCACTATGAGTGACTCCTTTCACATTTGATCCACATTTATTGTAAAAAAAAAAAAGGAACAATTCTCCGTCTTTACACGACCAAAGCAGGTTGTGGATCAGTTTGTGAGGCTAAGTGTTCAAAAGTCAGTATTTAGTCATAAACATATCTCAGCTAGAAACAATTAAATGTTAAATGAAATTCTACGTCTAATGAGAAGTGAGTATTTCCAGATTGACCCTTATTTTGGTCCTAGATTTGAGCAGGCAATGCAAAAGAAGCGTGAGCTGAAAGTGACTGACATAGACATGAGTGCACGGTGATCCTCCATCCCACCTGTCCGTTCTGTTGCACACATAACACATTGCACAGCGTCATTTGGGCCTTGTTATACACAGAGTTAAAGGAATTGTGTCATTGCTCAGCCAGAGAAACCCTGCATAAAGGCTTTGTCATTGAAATCACATTTGGAAGAAAAGGAACATCGAGCAGCAAAAAGATAAATTAGGCACCTTAACAGCAACTCCAAAGGTCTTCAACAGTAGATTGTCAAGTCTGGGGGTTATAAGATACAGAATTATACTTAGAAACAACCATGTCCATTTGTTTATTGTATATTCCTTGGAAGCAGTGCCTTTTAAAAGTGTAGGGGGGACGTGTTAACAAGAAGCCCTTCTTTACTTTAAAGTCAAGGATGAGATGAAGCTAATTTAAAGACAGAACATTTACCTTGTTTTCTTTGTTCTTAGATTGTCATATCTGAAGTGTGTGTTTGTGGTGACTATATCTGCCTTCCAAGCAGCTGACCCGGGTTTGATTCCAGGTCAACGCATTCAGCAACATCTGTAAAAATGAAACGCCTGTCACACCTGAACTGGATTCACATACAACACTGAAGTTCAAGCTCAAGCTGCAGTTCTCATAAAAACATCCACCTACATAACTTTATCAAATGCACTTGGTGTGCTTAACACTTAACCACCTGTGTCCATCAACATGACCAGTCACTAGCAGTAAAGATGGGCTATGACGGTGTCTGTCGTCACACTTTTAAAAGCTCAAGCTGCAGCTATTGATCCTTTTCATTCACCATGCTGAGGCAAAACATTTGACTACAAATCAAATATTTCAGTATTGTTGTAAGCGACCTTTTGAATTGGCAAAAGCTGCACATCCTCTAACTTTAGAAGCTGGAACAATCAAATGCCTGCCATTTTTAGTAGCGGTGTGGCTTTACAGATGTACAGATGTGCCATTTTTTCCATATTAAAATATCGTGACAAATATTGGATAGACTATCACAGATTTTGGTTAACATTTCGCTGCCGTGGAATTATAAGGTTCCATATGCGCTCTGAGCAGTTTTGAGATATTGAGACAGATTCAGAGATGATGTGATGATGAATATGTGCAACAAGTCTCTTTGTATTGTAATGTATTCTAAATGTAAAATATAAAAATCCTAGCAAATTTGTAAATGGGTTGTTTTTGGGAACCTTCTAATCCTAAGAACTCAATTTCTGCTTGGAATTATAAAATTCTATCTTGCAATGACTTTCAAAGAACATATACACTTTACTCAGAATTTGTTTTAAAGCAGCTTCTACACGTATGAGAAAATTTAAAGGTTTTTTATGACACTTCTTGTTTTCGGAGGAATAATATTTTTCAGATTCAAAAACACATTGCAGGGTAAGTATTAAGGTCAGTGCTAAATATTTTGGTCAATTTTAGGCAGGAATACGGTTAAATGTAGTGCTTCTGTAGTGGTGAGAAAATGTAAAAAAATATACATATTAGCAGTTTGAGTTGTTTTGAGTTTTACGTAAGAACACATACTCTAGAAATGGAAGATAAAGGTCTGTGTATATGTTGACAGTCTTCTTGTCAATGTAATCCATAAAGATAAACTGTATTTACGTACAAACTTTACATTTTGGATTTCGGTGCCTGAGCTCGCTACCAGCCTGCGTTGGTTCAATGCACTATTTTAGCAGGAGAAGACAAAGAGTGGCAAACCATTTCAAAAGATTAAGATTTCACACTAAAATAAGTGCTGGTTGGTGGTCGGATACACGCCGAATTGAACCAAAGTCAACTCATAACACAATTAATTCACCAGCTAACATGTATGTGTGTGAAGGTATTTGAGGAGTTTTCTTCAATACTACAGGCGACATGCTGCCAACAATATTGATATGCTGATAAGTTGATCACTGTCTTGGTGCTCGCCTGCATCTTATCGGTGTGCTTTCTGTCTGCCTCTGCACGCACATATATATGTGTCCCCCGGCCCCCGTGGCAATTGCAGCAACGGGACAAAGAAGCGGAACCTGATTGGTCTGCTTGTGTGTATTCGAAATGCTGATTGGCTCTCAAGTAGAACCTTAGAGAACCATGTTTGGGTTGGACTTTGGAGATGGAACCTTTTTGTTTTCTAAATAAAAAGTCCAAAAATGCATACGACTGTTAATACGATGTCACAGAATAAAGAATATGTGAGTACCTCAATTTTGACAAAAACGCCAGATAGAACTTTATAATTCCAAGGTGACGATTTATGGCCACGAGAAGAGGAATCCAGATGACTTTGGTGATACCCCTTGCTGACATTTTTGTTTTTGAGTGAGATGTCTCAACAGCGATAGGATGGATTACCATTTTGTGATGATCCCCTGACTTTTCATCTAGTTTAGTTTATGACCAAATACCTGCAATGCTAATCCATCAGCCTTTATACACGACTCAAGTGGTTCACACATTGGTGATATAAACATTCTGTCATTAAATTGACTCCATAGTCCTGTAGGCTGTCTACGTGGTTTTACATCCAATATTTATGTATAGTTACATATAAGTAATTTTATCCCCTAATATATCAATATCACATATTTGTGTTTGGGTAGGTGTGTTTGTTACATTTTATATTTGTTCTCACTGTATGGAACATCTCATGTAATCCTATCCATCCATAGAGGTATTTATATTGTGACATGGCCAAAGGAAGGAAAAGCTTGCTGTATCACTGGAAATTAAATCCACCATGCAAGTACTTTGACGAAGACACATCTGCAGTCCAGTTTGTGGTGTAAGACCAGGCTTACATGCACATAGTGAGTATTCAGTACATAGTGGGGATGGAGGAGAGGTGTTATTCAATGAAGATGTCTTCAGTAGGACAGGAGTAGCCAATGTGTTCCTTGTAATACTGCTGGAATGCCCTCCTGTGGGACACCAGGGAGGAGAATTGGAAAATTAAATTAGAAAATGGATAATAACAAAACAGGACAGATAGCACATATCTGTTTAGTTGTATTATCATTTATAACTCTCTGGTTTGGATGGAGCACAACACTGTATCTGCAAGCGATACAGGTGCGTCACTTTTTGTATAGAGAAAGATATGACAACTACTGGCCACACTGAAATTAAGTTAGTTGTGAATATTCCTTCACAGCAATAGCCCAATGTATAACTATTACGATATTACATAAAAAGTCCTGCGTTTGAAATGTTTTACTGACGTAAAAGTATTACTCATGGATTACGATGTAAGCAGTATTTTAATGCTGTACCTGGTTGAGCTAATTTACATTACTTTTTATACTGTTGTGTTTAATCTGTTTCATAGTTAATACATCACAAGTTTTGTATTTTAAACAAACAAAGTGACTAAAGCTATAGCTTGTGAATAAATATAGTGCAGTAAAGTATGCTGGAGTAAGCAAGACAAACAGATACCCAAAGGTCAAGTACCTCAAATTTGTGCAATTAGTTACTTTCCTCCGCTGGTCCTGAGCAGATACAGTATATCCAATGACTCTGGTCACTGAACGTTCCATTACCACAACCACCAGGTCAAAATGTCCTCATACAATATACACAAGAAATATCAAAATCTAAGGCTGCTTTCAGACCAACAGTAGCCTTGTGTGGAAACGAAAGCAGCCCACACATGAATCCATTCCTGGATTGTATTTCACAGTTTCAAAAGTACCTTAACAGGCCACCACCAATGGCCCCTGCGCTGTCTCTGGTCTGCATATTGTGATATTGTCATAAAAATATGATTATTCATGAACCTTGTTTATAGGGACATGGTTTTGAGATATCTGGCTGAGATTTGTGCCTCCATTTCAATACAATGGAGGTGAACGGACGTTTGTTTGAAATGCTCCGAGCGTTGAAAGTGACAAAAGCAGCAAAATGTCATTGTCTTGGGTGTGTGAAGTATAGGAGGCAGGGAAAGGACCCAAGAGCAGACAGCGTAGGCAGCCAGGAGCAGTTCAATGATTCATTAGTGGCATATGAGCCCACATGCAGGTAACGCAGATAGACAGGCAGGCAGGAAACCCGGCAAAAGCACAAGAAAGACCACAGGGGCAAAACAGGAACACAACACACGGCAAGCAGTACAAGCAAACAGTGGCGTGAACAGGAATGTTAATAGCATGAATCCACAAAGGACAAAGCAAAAGGAACCGATACACATAGAAAAGGGACTGACGAGGGAATCAGGGGCAGGTGATCACTAGAACACAGGTGAATCTAATCAAAACAGGCAGGAACAGTAAGTAAAACTAGGCGAAAGGCCACGGAGAAACAGAACTGGCGATTGCCGTCGCTCAGCCGGAACAGACGTCAGCCGGACCACCGACTGAGAAGCAGGAAGTGAGGTTGGCCGGGCAGCAGACTTGAGAGCACTAACAGGAGCAGGTGTCAGCTTGACCTGCTGACCGGACTGTGGCGTTGGGCCACAACGTGGAGACTCCGTGGGACCTCCTGAGTATGGCCGTGCGAGTGCTCTCAAAGGGTAACCGCTGGGTGTCAGGGTGGCAGTCTATACGATACCCCAGGAACCTTAAAAAGGCTGCCATTGGGGTTTCTGGCAACCGGAGGCTAGCTGGTCCTGACTTGGACATGCAACGGTCTGCTGGGTCCGAGAGGGAAAGGACTCAAGAGCAGACAGCGCAGGCAGCCAGGAGCAGTTCAATGATTCATTAGTGGCAAACGAGCCCACATGCAGGTAGACGGGCAAATGGTAAGTGCAAGTCTGGAGACAAAAGCACGAGGAACACGGAACCAAAACACGGGGCAAGCAGAACAAACGCGACGTCAACACGATGAATTGACAAAGGAAAGGAACCGGTATCTCTAGAAAAGGGACTAACGAGGGAATCGGGGGCAGGTGAACACTAGAACACAGGTGAATCTGATCAAAAGAGGCAGGAAAAGAACAAAGACAGGAAGTAAAACTAGAACATACACACAAGAGTATGACTACCAAAATAAAACAGGAAATGAACCAAGAGCATGGAACAGGGTGTTACAGTTTTCCTTGGAACTACTTTCTATTGAAGAAATAGTCCCTATGTTGACAGTTCTGTGTATGGACAGATATGACTAGTCAGAAAATGAGTAGAGAATATAAAACTGAAAATTAATAAAATCCAACAGGTCTTACCCTACAGACTTGGCCAGAGGATGTAATGTTGTCTCTGACAGCATCACGTGACAGGCAAAGCGCTGTTGGTCAGGGTGCTTGGTGATGAAACCAAAATACCTGCAGTGCAATAATCAGCATTACTCAGGAAATGTACAGTTAGAGGTTTATTTAGAAATATTTATTGATGCAAGCCTGCTGTAATAGACAAAGCACTACGCTGACATCTGTGAGCTTTACATCACATGTCATCTAAATGAAATCTCACTATTCAGACTGTGAGAAAAGGCACTGTTTAATGCATTTCTCATTCAAGTGTAGGACATGATTAGATCAAATAATCTTCTAAGTAGTTCAACTCACTTGCTGTGTTTTGGATGACAGCCACAGAATGAGATGTTCTTCAACTGGAAGAAATGGAAACACTGGTCCCCCTGACAGAGACGGAGAGAAATGCAAAGTTTGAATGACTTAAGTCCAATGTTTGTTGAGCACTATACACAACTACAGCAAAGTATCTTGTTTCCAACATCACAGTTACCTGCTGCATGTTTTCCATCAGCTGGATTTGATCAGGTGGACCCTCGAGAAGGAAAGAAGGAAGGAGGGAAGGAAGGTAGGTAGATAAAATAGTGCACGTACCCTGTGAGCAGAGTGACATTGGTCCTGGACACTGATCTTCACACCCTTCACACTGACCTCCAAAACACAGGCTGAGGGAGGCTGACCTGCTAACCGCCTGTTACACGCCACCTGTTAACACCAATAATCAGTAAATCGGTCAACAAACAGACCTGTGTAGCACCAGGGACTGGTTTTTACAAAGATATTTTAGACTGGTCTGTACTGTAATGCACAATCAGAGCTAGTTTGAATGACGTGTTGTCTGACCACTTTGAAAATCAAATTATGTGTTTAAAGTTGTTTTCCGAATGGCCACTTGCAGGAGTGAAAAGCTGGGTGCCATAGAGATGGATGGGACTCAGTATTGTTCAAATATGTGCAGAATGGCGCACATTTTCATAGAGTCACTCCTGGAGCACATCCATAGTGTTGCACTTGGTTGTTCACATGAACGGTGCCAGAAAAACCCTGGTTCTTATCTCCATCACAGCTGTGAATGTCGGATCAGCCATTGAATTTTGCTCTGTAGTTACACTAATATAAGTTAGACAGTTTCATAAAAATAAAGATGGACTTAGCAGAAATGCTGAGACCTGCCACAATAAGATATCAGCTCTGCTACAGCTACGGCTAACGTTTTGTCTTTGCTTTGTCTGTGTTTGCCAAAGTAACCAGCTCTGTGCTGTAATGTTCTTAATAAGGATTTGGACTCGGTGAAAGATTTAGATGAAACACAGCTGCAGGTACAGCTCTCCACTTGCATAACATACTGGATTTGAGACATTTAAAAGGGCCAGATCACCCAAATTTCAGACAATTTTGGTTAAGAGATATCCACCTCTGAGAGTTCTGTGATCTCAGATTAATTTGGTTCATTGTGGTAAATCAGCATAATACACAGACCTCATTGTGGGCAGTTTCCACAGTTTTTCTCCACAAATGAAAAGGAAATCTCAAAATCACACCAAATCAAACCAAAATATCTGCATGGCTAAATACCACAGTTATGACACAAGGAGAAGGAAAACGCATCTGGTCTTGTTATTAGGGTGAACTGACCCTTTAAATGCATGTAGTAGAAATACAAAACTATCCTTCAGCCTGTTTTAAAGTGGCCATAGAGAAAGAAAAAAATAAGTGTTCCCTAATCTTCATTTATTTGTGTGCACAAAATACAATTTGTGCCAACCTTTTTATTTATTCGTGTACACGAGCCAGCACAACACACCAGTCGTGTTTCTCTGTGCTGAGTAATGGGAAACGTTAATTTTAAAGAACTATGCTTTCTTTGTACAACAAACAGCCGGCGGCGGTGCTGATGCCCACGCCGATCATCTTTTCAGCAACAGAAGACAAGACCAGAGGGCAGTCACATTTGTCCTGTCTGCCCACTGATGTTTTATGTACAAATGTAGTTTTAAAAATAGAATAATTTTATTTAGAGATGTTTTTGCTAACCTTTATTAAAAAGCACTCTATATATTCATAATGTATATTTCAATCCCTTTAATTAATTAATTAATTCAACAATGTAAATCATCCCATTTTCTCCACTTTGTTGTTCTGGATTACTCATTTTAATTGATGTACATGTGTTAATGTCTCAGCTAAAGTGTCACAACATGGCAATAGATACATTTGTAGTACCATACGGGACCTTGCAAGTTACTGAATGTTCCACAAAATTAATACCTTGTTAAGAAATGAAGGTATTTTGTCCACTTAAATGCTAGAGGGCTTTTAATTTGAAACATATACAGGTGTGTACAAGTGTTGAGTTTTTATTAAACAGCATTTCCAAACATTTTACAGAGCAAATGGGAGCGGCTCAGAGCACAAGGAGGCGTCATACTAAAATTTGACCAAATATATTTATCAAATGGAGGGAATTAGAAACAAAGGCAGGTCTCTAACATAAGCCCCCTTCAAATAAGATAGGCCCTACCCTCTGCAGCTGAGGTAAGTAAATTCCCCAGCCAATATTTGAGAAGTTACAGTAAATGCTCTACTATGTTCACCTAACAAACATTTAGTGACTAGCTGTCTGTCTGGTAGTGTATTGCCATTTGGTGCTGGGCAGTTAGCATACAGTGGGTTTATCATTTTTTGATTGCTTTTCAAGTTTTGGCAGAAAACTACGGAGCCCCGTAAAGGCCATACAGAGAAAAAATATACACAGAGGCCACATTTTACTACATAGAGTGCTCAAAATCCTATTACGTGTGCACAAGATACAATTATTTCCCACATTTTGATGAATTTGTTAACATGTTTTGGTTCATTTGAGAACAAGCATGCATAACATGCCTCGTTACACACAAGTAAGTGCCTAACACGCGCTCCTGCAGGAAGAGGCGTAGCCTGGACACCAAAAACAGCGCTTAACCTGATGGAGTGGCAGGTGAAGACCTGGTTCCAGAATGGGTGGATGAAAATGAAGAAACAGAGATAGCAGAGAAACAGTGTGTATGCGTATCGAGGCACATATAAGAGTTTGCCGAAAAATCATCGTTACTCCAACCTTCTGCCCTGAAGGCATATTAAGGCTGGTTAAAACAATGCAAATATTAGAGTAAAGGTCCAAGGTTAATGCATGAACATGATTAATTTACAATGTAAGAGAGCAAACCCATAGACAGTGGCTAAGAGTTACTGAATGTTTTTAAAAAAAAGAAAAACACATATATAATCAGCTGGAACATAGATCTTTTGTATTTAGGGGATAGCTAGCGGTGTTGTTGAATGAGTTGTGTCCGTCTTTATGCACGGTTGGTATACTTTGATTAAGACGTGCACACAAATGAACCAAGGTAACAAATTAATCACAATGTGGTTATGAATTAATCAAAACGTGGGAATTAATTATATGGCATTTCGAGCGCTCGAGGTAGTAAAATGTGGCCTCGGTATATATTTTTTCCCCTCTACGGCCACTCTGGGGCTCTGTAGAAAACAGCGCTCTGCTACTTCTGGAAATGAGATTGATGGGAGTTCAAGATTTGTGTATTTTTAAGCAATTGCAATGAGCTTTTATTTGGTTGTTATGCCATGTGACGATCACCAGCTGGAGGTTGTCGTCTTCCCTGACCACTATATCACTGATAATCATCTTTCATGCTGTGGTTATGTTGTACATTGCCTGTTGTTATGTACCTTCTGCATCGCAGCACACAGAACATCATTGCCTTTGTGGATGGGGACCTGAACTGAACCCAGGAATCGCACCAGGAACTGCTCTATCCATCCATCTTTCTGGACTGTGAGAGGAAAGGAGAATATACAAATATCTTAAATTATCAAACGTTGATGATCATTGTGATTTTGGTGGTGTTTTACCCTGCAATTCTCTGCCATGTACCTTGGTTAATGTCTTTGGCCACCCTGACAGCATAGAAGGCAGGGAATATGCCGGTAGCTCCTGTCCTCATGTTGTAACCCTGACACCACAGGTCCTCAGACTGGTTCAGCATTAATACTGGGTCGTCTGTCTCTAGGTTCAGTTCATCTGCGTGACGAGGGACAAACCTAAAAACAGGTATAAAGAGAGACAGGTTTCAGTCTAATGTGTTTATTTGCATAATGTCAAAATTAGTTTGTGTATGTTCATATGTGTTAACCTGTAGACAGCTCTGTGGCTCTGCTGCCTCTCAACTCCGTCCAGAACACAGGAGAACACACCAAACGACCCAGCACCTGGACAATACAGCACTGATGTTATACACACAATCAACAGCTTACAGTTTGTTGTTTGTTTCATATTCAGCCTTTAATGAAAAAAGTGATCCAATTTTGACTGACATATAGGAATTGAAAGCCCAAATGGTCACCACTGTGAAGACGCTTAGAACCCCCGTGTGTAGGATTTGGAAAATTATGACATTGGTTACTTCTAGTTGTAGTATTGAAAAAGGATAGCGAGGCCAACGTTAATGCACGCCGCTGCGCTGAAAGCAACACATAGACTAAACCCTTTTTTTGGGCTTATGTTAATCACATACAAATTCAACACAAAAGTGTCACTAATGGCCACTAGATGTAGCTTCAGCCCAGACTTCAGATGTGTTCACCCATGCAGAAATGCCTGGTGTGGTTCTCATTAACAGCTGTACCCCAGCAACATTTCACTGGTCAGATTATTGTAGGCAGGACTAAAATGGGGATATAGTATCGTAACTACAAAAAAAACGTATGCGACTAATACATGTATCCACACAATGCCAATTCTCTAGATACTATAGTACAGGGGACATCCTCTCTACCTTAGTTCTTTCTTTTATTCTGCTAAATTCATGAAAACAGCGACAGACAATGGCGAGAAGCATGGCAAATAACAATTCAGACAACATCGCCGCCCACGGTGGTCGACACGAACAAATAAAGGCCGCCTCCCATATAGGCCGGGGAAAAACATCATGTGCTGCCAACTAACGTAGTATATTTCCACTGCTTTAATTTAATAAACTCAACAACATAATCACGCTATTTTCAACACTTTTGTTCCGGTTTACTCATCTAAAGTGTTACCTCCTCTGAAGGTGGTTGAGAATGACCAAGCCAAGATCCTGTGGGACTTCCAGTAACAGACAGACAAACTTGTGATGGTGAACCGACTGGACATAATAGTGGTGGACAAACAGCAGAAGGAGGCAGCAGTGATGGATGTAACAATCCCAAATGACAGCAACATCAGCAAGAAGGAACACGAGAAGCTGGAGAAATACCAAGGGCTGAAAGAAGAGCTGGAGAAGATGTGGAAAGTGAAGGCAACACTGGTCCCCGTGGTAACCAGATCACTCTGGGCCGTGACCCCCAAACTGGGAGAGTGGATCCAACAGATCCCATGAACAACATCTGAGATCTCTGTCCAGAAGAGTGCAGACCTAGGAACAGCTAAGATACTGGACCCTCAAGCTCCCAGGCCTCTGGTAGAGGACCCGAGCTGGAAGGAGGACCAGACCGCCTGAAGGGGCAAGTGGGGAAATTATATATATAAAACTCTGGAAAAAATTAAGAGACCACTGCAAAATTGTCAGTTCTGTGGTTTTACTATTTCCAGGTATGCGTTTGAGATATCTGGGAAAAATTAAGAGACCACTCACACTTTCCAAATTTTCCAAAGTTCATTTTACTCAAACACATACCCTATAAATAGTAAAACCACAGAACTGATCATTTTGCAGTGTTCTATTAATTTTTTCCTGAGTTGAGTGTGTGTGTGTGTGTGTGTGTGTGTGTGTGTGTGTGTGTGTGTGTGTGTGTGTGTGTGTGTGTGTGTGTGTGTGTGTATACTGTATATATGTGTATAACAGTGTAAACAAACAATGGTGTCTAAATGATACTGATACTCATTCCTCTTTTGCTGCACCATGTTCACAGTTCCTACTCTCCTACTGTTCAACATCACAGGCGAAAAACATTGTAACACGCTAGACGTTTTGTCAGTACATTGTGAGTCGTCCCAGATGCAGTGTCAGTTGTCGTCCACTATGACACGCTACAGATAAAATGATCGATTGTCGTTCCCGACCCAACCAGACACCCTGCGTTTGCATAATCGGGCTGATATTGTATAGTCTGAACCCAACATATGACGTGTCATAGGAACCTGAATATGAATTACATATTTATTATCTAAATATTGATATTTGTAGATTAAATTATTTTTGATTTAAACTAAATATTTGGAGAATATACAAACCAGTGGCACTGTACTGGCTGCTGTTGTTGGCAAACAGGTTGAGGAACTTCCTACTTCTGGAAGCTCCGGCCCTTCCTCCGTTAGACTCCTCTCCCTCTGAAGCTGTGGTTGACGTTACCTTCGACTGCTTGCAGATCCTTGCCACAACTTCCCTCCTCCTCTTCACCTCCTCCTCCCTCCTCCTCTTCACGTCTTCTTCCCTCCTCTTCCTTGTCTTCTCCTCCTCCTTTCTTCTCTTGTCCTCCTCTTTCCTCCTCTCTTGGAGCAGAAAACAAGAAAAGGTTAAACTGATGGCTGTGCAAACAGACGGTATAGGTGTGATTTCAACTTCATTTGCGCTTCTTTCCTGAAGCTGCACAATCATATAGTACAAAATGTGGTGCTCTAACCATTATCTGTTCAGTGGAGCCCCACAAGGCTTAGTATTGGGTCCACTACTCTCTTCTCTTTTTCCTGTATGTTCCAACTTAATAACATGGTACAGAGGCGTGCTATCTAATTCTGTTGATATGCAGATGACACATAGCGCTACATACAAATTCCAATGCCTTTGTTAAGACCACTTAAACAAGAGTTCTTAAGGCCTGTCTCAAAATTCTATTTGTGGAGATGAGATACTTTTTTCTAGCTTCACCATAATTATTTTTTAGTACATAATAATAATAAAAAGTAAAAACAAAATTGTAAAGGGGAACACCCTTTAATTTAGTAAACTTTTATAAATTTTCTTCTAGAGTCATCCTCAGACAAAGTCCCACTAGCAGGTTTTTAGAAAAACAAAATAGCAAGATAACTTTGTGACACAAGTGTGCTCATTCATGTTAAAAATGAACCTGTATCATTACCTTGCTTCCTTGTTTCCTCTGTCTTCTTCCTCTCCTCCTCATACTCTGGGTCTTCCTCCTCATTAGCTGACTGATAAACCGTCTCTGCATCGCTGTCATCATTGTGCTCATGACTGTGCAAGCAGTCCTTGAGGCTGACCAGCTCCAACTGAGCGTGTTCATCGACCACCAGAGTGTATTTAACAGAGTCATAATTTAACCCTGCTGTAGCTTCACTCTTTGGTACAGTATGAGCAGCCACACAATCTCCCTGAGTGACAGATTTGGTGCCATCCAACTTAGTATTATTTTCACCTTTTCCTCCCCCTGTGTCCACCTCTGACTTGGTACAGTCCACCTCTGTTTTTTCATTACCTGCAAGGCAGCGGGTTGGACCATTCTGAACGTTCACGCAGGCAGTTGGCTCTCCCTCTCCCTCTTCTTCGCTGATGACAGGGTTGGTTCGGTGGGATAGAGAGGGATGCAGGGGCCCTGGTGGGGGGCCCTCTGTGTCTGAGCTGAGGGACATTCTGTTTGACCCTCCCTCGCTGCTGGACCGGGAAAGGACAGGGGGGTTGTCCTGGCTCCTGTCATGGTTTTGGCCTAAGAACACAAAATATGGACAGTGGACATAAGGAGTAATAGAATAATTGCAGCAGTTCAGGAACAAAATGTGGACAAATGTTTTTGTGAATTAATTCACATATATGAAGTGGTTATGTTACATATCTTAACAGATACATATAGAGTTGGTCTAGACCTGCTCTATATTAACAAGTGCTATGAATAACTCTGTTATGATATAGTGCTATATAAATAAAATTGAATTGAATAGATATAATTTATCTGGAAAACCTATTTTGTTGCATGATACAGATATTTAAAAGAGAAAACTAGTATTTCAACAAGAGATTTCACAGCACTACTCTACTACTTATGCAAGGCACTTACCCCCTCAATTATCACTAACTCTATGAAGCTTTTTAGTCAACTTTGGAAAATAGTTTTTGATTTCTGGCTCATAACTCCACTCTTTTGTCAACCTCATGTGGCCATCGTCAGGCACAACTTTCAATTTTCAGATGACTGAATCTCCTGATCTCCAAGTCACACACAGTTGTATTTACTGTACACAATCACAACTGGTAACTGGTAGATACCTAGTGACTATGGTGACCACCCTGACGCTTTCTTTAATGCACAGTTTGGGAACCCTTACATAACAATTATGTTATCTACTCAGAGGTTAACACTCTTATAAGTAAATAAATACATTTTTGAGTATTTTGTGCTACTATTCCATATCCCTGCAGTTGCCCTTTTTCAAAAGCGGGGCTTCTTAACCTTATGATTCACTTGACACATTTTACTTTACTGTAGTGCTTATGACGGGGAATAAAGGAGCAAATGTAATAGGCCAGTAAAAATATAAAGTGCATAGTCTCTAGAATATTCTCCCTTCGGCCCACCACCCTGTGCTCTGAAGGTGGGTTCATTACCTTGGTCTTGGTTTCTTGGTGCTACAGGCGTGCGTGGGACCACCATGGCTGTCAGATAAACTTCCTGGTTAGACGGGATGTTATTTGGCTTGAGTCCCCTTCCTCTGTTACCCTCTTTAACACCTAGTTTTCCGTTCCCATCAACCCCCCGGCTTTTCAGTCCATTTGCTTCTCTTGGCCTCTGATGTCCATTCCTCTCTTTCTCCTTCCCCTTGGACTCCTCACACAGTCGTCCTCCTTTTCTATCTTCCTTCCCTGCTGTCACCCCATCCTTTCCTCTGATGTCCCCCAGGCTCCTCTCTCTCATCGCCGTCACTGCTCTTCCTCCTCCTCGTCCTCTCCTTTGACTCCTCGGTGTGCTGGAGGACTGAGCGTGAATGGCCCCGGAGGCCAGTCTTTCCCGTGGTCGAGCTCGTATGTCTGCCGTGGTGGCAGCAATCTGAATGTTGGCTCTGCTGTTGGCTCCATTGGCTGTGGGTGGTTTTAGGGCTGGGCGGCGTGTGCTGTGTCGGACTTTGTCCTCTGCTTTTGGTTGGATACCTGGTGGTGTAAAATCCCCTTAACACACACGAAAACAAGCAAAAGTATCAGATTATGTATTAGGCAACCAGATGTATACAGAGGGATTATTAGAGTAGCCTACAGTAAGCGGTTTATCCTGGATAAGAGTTACAGGACCAGAGGAAAAAGCCACACATGATTCATTTCAAATATTTCAAGAGCATTTTCGCTTCATTCTTGAGGATGTGTTGACACTATACATGCATTTCTCCCCTACAGTTTGTCATTCCAAAACATGCATTTTACTATGTTTGCCTGTAATGATCCACCATTTATGATGTCCTGAATACATTCTTCGTTCATATATACAACCTATTATTGTGAGGCGGCTGTGGCTCAGGAGGTAGAGCAGGTTCATCCATTAATCCCAGGGTTTGTGGTCCACATGTCGAAGTGCCCTTGGGCAAGACACTGAACCCGGCACGGCAGCTACGTCGCTATCGGTGTGTGAATGTGTGTGAATGAGACCAATCTGCAAAAGCGGTTTGGGAACTGTTAAGGATGAAAAGTGCTGTATGTGAAGTCCATTTACCATTTATCAGCAGTTCCCCCCCCCACTCTGCATGAGATCAAGACAGGTTGGGAGACTGAACTGGGTATCACTTTGTCATGTGAATGGTGAGTGAATGATTTATTTGCAATAGACTCCTCCTCCTGTGTGAATTAAGTTAGTAAGCCATTAAGTTAAAAGAACTTCATAGGTTCCATCATAGCATCCTGACCAGACTTGACTCATATGATCTGTTCACACCTTGGTGGAATACTGGAGGTCTTTTATTGATCTCATATCGGAAATATAGGAAGGAGGAGGGTGTCAGAATGACTGCTAAACAAACAAATGTAATCTTTGCCTCTTTAATTACAGTCAAATTCTCCTCTTATGGACAAATCACTCACCCCCCTCAAACACGCCCTTGCTGCAGGATCTAATTTCTGAAATTGGTAAAAGATCAAGTTTGCTGTTCGTCGCTCAGCTGAAAAAAATCACAAACACTGACAGACTCCTCTCTCTTTGAAACAGTTCATTCTGTCCCATTGGACCAGCGTGTTGGAGGCATGACGGGCTGAAACTAACCACCAGCATTCTGATGTTTGGATTCATTTTTGATCCCACTAAACTGTGTGAAATGGAAGATATTGACCTGCAAAGGCACTGCAACACAATGAGCACGTCTGAATCTCGGGACCTCTTCCCATTTCCAAAATACCATTTGTGAACATTTATGTCTCAGGGCCGACCGTGTGGGCTCACTATTCTCTTGAAAAGGACGCTGCTTCCAAGATGAATTACACAGATCTTACTGCAGAGTTTGTTCCCAAGAAAGCAAGACTTTAACATAATTCATTCCATCTCATATTTACACAACATGGCAGGATTTCTCATAGTGCTGCAGTACTGAAATGTGCCAACATGTCACACAATCTTATCAGAGTTGTTATTTTCTTTGGCATCAAGTAAAAATGGTGAAATGACACTACCATAAATGTTGCTGTTATGTGTGGGTAATGCTGTTACAATGCTGTTATGTAACAAAAGTTACATAATGTTGTTGTTTGAATATATTGTTATTTAGGTGTTGCATAATGCTGCTGAATGTGCTTAATGATGTTGCACCTCGGTTAAAAAACAGCATGAACATACTTTTATGGCTGCTCATGTGCATTGAACTGTTTTGTTGTAATGTTTATCACCATGTAAAGCAATGCATTTCTATGAAAATGCGCAATTTAACTCGACCTGGAATGGCTTGGGCCTCCTACTTACTCACTAGCTAACATCGTATCAGCTAGGAAGCTAGAAAAGCTAGCAAATGTTTTTGGTCAAGTATGGCACAGGAATTCTTCTCTGTAAACCTCTCTAGCATTTCTATATTGCGAGGGCCAGGGATTTCTTGTGTCTTATGCTCATTTGTTAATGTAACCAATAATTCATGGCAACAGAGCTTTGTTGCTGATTCTGTGTAAATGTACCCTAAAATATAACTCCACTATCTTTGCTTTTCCAAGTGTTAGAAGCAGAGAGATACAATTGGTTTCCATCTTAATTTTGCTATTTCAATCTTATTGTCTATTCCTTTATTTGTCATTTTGTTTTTTCAGACTCATTTGGTGCCCATACCTGTAATGTGTGGGGAGGAAGAGTGGGAGTCCTTCCAGCTGTCCTTCTTGCCAAAAGAGTTGTTGTTGATGGAGTCCTGGATAGAGTTCATGAAACAGAGCAGCAGTGTCAAAGCGATAACCGACACATGATTCGATTATTATTATTATTATTATTACCCCCCCCAACCACCACACACACAGACACGCACGCACACACGCACACAAACACCTCATTTTGAAATATAATCAATACGGAATACTTAATGTTGAAATGTTATTGCCAAATGGCCAACATTCAAAATCTATGTTCAAATTTCTCATTTCAGATCTAAAAATTCAAGTAGAGTCAAAACAATATGGTTAATCTAATTATCTTACTAAAGTGGCACCTTTCATGATTATTTAAAGAACTTATAAGTGTTTTTTCTATTTAATTGAAAAATAAATTGAATTAACCACTTCACAAACTGTCAATAAACAAAGTAGTGGTTTTAAATGAACCACGCCTTTGCAGAGGTACAAAACAGTCTCCATAGATCAGCATATAAATATACTAAAGTTTGCAAATGAAACACCAATTACATGGATTAAAAACAGCACTGATGGTAAAAGAATGCAAAAGTTTGAGATAAGCAGACTTGGTAAATAATATTGGATTTGTTCATTTGTCACTAAGACACACACACAAATGAAAATAACACAAATAAATTCACAAGACTAAAAGCTCAAATAAAGGAAATATAAACCTAATAATAGCGATATTAATATTAGTATTCTGCCATGTTTGTTGACGGAGTAGGTACTAATATTAGCCTGTCCAGCCTCGACGTCACGGGAACCACGTAGAGTGCTGACTCACTTTCTGACATCCCATCATGCATCTGCTTTCCCTGTTGCATACCCCATTCTGCTACTATGGTTACTATGATAGAGAGGGCGGGGGGGTCTCTGTGTAAAGCACATTGCTCTCTTTGATGATCTTCCTTCAGCCTGACGTCACAGCAACAGATCTAAATTCATTGTGCAGACAGAAATGTAATGAAGCCAGTTTCTTTTTTAACGCCATCTATCATTTTCTGTCTTACACCCAGAAATAGCTGCAGGAATACAGCTGAGCGAGCGAAGGGAAAATATTGGCCTGTTGGCTAATTTACTTGTTAAAACCATTAAAGCAAAGTTTCCCAACCTTTCCAAACATGTTTTCGTCCCAAACTTGATCATGACATCAGCAGAAGCTGTTGCGTTACTTTGTTATTTGACATACAATACACTGCGTTACCGCCATCACAGGTGTTTCTGTGTAAGAGAGGTGGTGATTCAACTCTGTGGTCCTTAGAGTCCGTGGTTGTGTTTGAGGCATCCCCTCATGCACACAACAACACCTCTGAATATAATTGAGTCTTGTAAATATATTTTGCCCTATAAAGACAACAGTTGTACAGCATAATCCAAATGATGTAACCCTGGTTCTCTGAAACACAGATTCTCCTTATTAACACAGATTCAATTCTTGAATAATGACTTCCTGAAGTCTCTGCTGGCAATGTCACAGTGATAAAAGGACTTCAAGAAGTCACTTCTCCTGGCCAACAAATAGAACATAAACACATAAACCTCCATAACATTTTTACATTGTCATTTTTACACTTTGTCATATTTAACAAAGAAGATACTGTATAATCAGCTAATTAGCTAGTTTTAGAAGTGCTGGTTGGTGGATTGAGTTACCTTTGGAGACAGCCAGGTTGTTATATGCTTTAGGCTAGGCTAAGCTAAGCTAACCGACTGCTGGCTGTAGCTTCATATTTAGCAGACAAATATGTTGACCTACTTCTTTACATCAAAAAAGGGGTGACAGGTTTGACCCTCTAAATGATAGTAACAGAATGTTGTATTTATATAAAAAGGTAGGTTGTATTTTCACCTTTTACCAGCTGATATTTAAATCCCAAACAAATTGAATTGAAGAACTGAAAACAATGTGCAATCAGTCAGCTTTGAGACTGTCCAATAAAAACTATGCATTGGTCATTGATTTAGTTTTGCTTAAAATTACCTGTTAACATTTTCATGCTGTCGAGAAAGTAATCACTGGCCTCTCTACTGTAATTAGCAAAGGCTGAAGTATAGTGATTAAGTTATACCATTGCAAAACGTCTTATACATACGGACTCCAAAGCTGGGACAATAGGCTGGTATTCTTTGTAAATTGGAACTGACGCTGCAACCCGCTGAGCTACAGAGACTCCAAAGGTGCTCAGCGACATGCAAATGTGAGTTGTATTATCCAGCGTTAGATCTTGGTTTAGTCGTTTTGAGGACCACAGGGGTCATGTAAATGGTTATATAGCATTATATTTATTGACTATACATTTATTATCAAATTTATTTTTAAATTCAATTATGTATTTAGGTATTGATTCATCTATTTTTATATTGTTTATGTTGATTGATTTATGTTGTTTTAGCAACCACCTTTTTTATTTCAACTGTTTAATTGTAAACGTAAATCATATATCATTTTAAATGAAGGATTATTGTCCAGAATAGATATCCAACTATTGATGTCAATGATTCCAAATGGTAGAAAGGATGCAAAAGAATGAAATCAGAGTTGTTTGATCATAATAAAACGGATTAAATCTGCTTTTAAATAGTAACATTTTCTGATATAGATTTGATTGATTTGATGGTAAGACGAGTTGATAAAGGCACAACCACTGTTTCATGAAATTGAATTGATTTCATAAACTTAGTCATCATTCTTCTTTCTGTTTGCAATAATCGGCATTATTGATCACCATGCCCTCACACTGGCTACCCTTTACGTTTTTTGGAATAAGAGGAATAAGAAAGAAGTGAGTAATTTTACACTATAAAAACACTTTAGCAATTTTTTGCCACAAGATTCAATTGCTTTGGTTCAAGTAGAGAAAATGGACATTGTTTTTTGAAGCCATGCTAGCAGCGTGCC
>JAVQJF010071646.1:0-7500 GCA_036023855.1 Gadopsis marmoratus
ACACGGAGGGGATTGTCTTTCTGCCCCCCCCCCCCCTCCTACTCCTTTTCCAACCCCTCCTTTCTCCTCATCTTCCTCGCTTCCATATCCAAGGGCCAGGAGACATGAGGACAGAGAGCCACAGCTTTCACGGCGGACACTGAAAAACACAACCACAATTACTGTGTTTGTTCTGAAGGATGCTGCTTCTTTCGCTGTTGCTTTCAATAGTTGTCCTGCAACAAATGCATGTTTGCGACGTTATTCAGTCCGCCTGTCTCGCCAACAGTTTGACCAGCCTGGTTCCAGACCTCTGAATCGCCACACCGCACCTCTGATTTGTTCTGCAATTCAAATACGTCCGGTGCTGCGTTCAGGGCCGGCCGGTGGCAGAAACAATCAAATAACCAATCAGTGCTTTGCAGGGAGGAGTGTGAAGGGGGGGCGTCACTCTTCCTGCGTAGCCAGCTAGCTGCTCAGGTATAGCGGTGAAAAATAGCCACGGAAAATGGCGACAAGCATGGGTGAGACGGACGAACCTGCACAAGTTGACTGCGCGGCCTGTAGAACTGTTAAATCTGCACATTCTTCCAATCGAGGTGACAAACTGTTGACGTCATAAACAAAACAGAATAAACAGCACATAATGGCACAACATCAGTCTGAATGAATGATGGGAAACAACACGGCAATACATTTGGTGGTGACCTCCTGGCCTTTCCCGAAGCGCGGCCATTTTTTTTCATTTTTTCCATTTCTGCTTTCAGCTCAGCGTCTGCACAGTCGGCCGCGTTCCAGCATCAAGGGTTAAAACGCGAGCCGGGTCTCTGGCCCCGTACATGGCTGAATATCAGCTCCAGTTGTCGGGACGTGTCCATGAGATGAGCACACTGTACTGACGGAAATAATCAAAACAAGTATTTATTGCTGTGGAATCGCAATGAATTTGGTGTCTATTGAAGGTTGAAATAAAGCCCCGTGGGTTTGCTCGGCTGCACAACAGGAACCTTTTAAAAAGGTGGACCAGCAAGAGTTACAGGAAGGACTGAAACAGGAAGTGGTTTGATATTTACGTGGTGCGGTGGAACGTAATCAGCCGTGTTCAGGTCTTGGCTCGTGCCACTACTAGAACTGTGTTTTTCACATTCAAATCAATCAAACCAGCTCATTCTTTTATTTTTCTAATCTTAAGAGGAGTTAATTGTTTATTCCTAAACTGAACCCAGTTGGCTTCGACCCAACACAACTAAAAGAACGTGGCTACACGTTCCTGACAGAATGAAATCCAATGTGGTTAAATCACAAAGGTTTCTATAATTTGTGTCACATATCGACACCTTACTAAAGTAAATAAACACGTATTGTACACAGTGTACGAGATGATTCCATTGTGTTTATCAGCTCTCAGATCTGAATATCACAAACCAAAGTGCAACCACAGAAGTGTTTATTTTGTCAAATTTTGAAACAGAACAGATCAATTTACAGCCGACCCACATTCTTCAAATGCACACATAAACAAAAGCATTTACTGCAGAAAATATAATAATGACCCCTGTGAGACAGCTTTAGAAGTATCACAGTGACACTTCTGGGAAAATCCTGCTTTTAATTTGTCGTTATATGACTGCTGAGAAAATGTCCTTTGTTTTAATCCCAAAATCTTGGGTGTTTCGTTTTTTTTTCTATTCTTCAGATAATTATTACCAAAAGCCCCAGAGTTATTGCACGACTCTCTCTGATGTTCTTTGTGTGTCACACTAAATTAAATGGAAACAAGACTCTGTTTGGTGTCAACAGAAAAGAATGTCAAATGCAGATGTAGAAGCGTTTTCTTCTTTTTAATACTTTGCTTGAATTGCCGCTCCTCTGTGGCTCCATCCTCCAGAGGAAATGTTAGGAAAAAGCTACGGTTGCTCTGTTTTCAACCAATGGCGGCCACAAGGAAACGTGTGGTAAATACAACTGGTTCCACTGTACAAGATACTCGATTTTGTTCTACTGTTTCATGTACTACCAGAAAAAAACAGTATTGTCTGTAAAAGTAATGCAGAACAGATGCAGGATAAATCCTCGAAGAGAGACTTTTGGTTTTCTTTTGCTCCCACTGTATACAAAGATATTACAGGATAAATGCTACGTAAACACATACAGAGAGACCTCGACAGCGGCTGCAACTGTTGATTTTTTATTTTCTCAGCACAAACAAAAATCACAAGTACTCATTTTAATTTCCAGTCATTTAGGTAAATAACAAGTTTCTCATTTGCTGGTGTCACCAGTAGAGCAAAGTGTAACATGTGACCAATTGAAGACCCATAGAGATCTACAAGAGATCTTTACAATTACAGATTTCCTTTTGACTTTAATTTTAATACACATCATTGTGGAGGAACACAAAAAAAAAAAAAAAAAGACCGGTGGAAACTCACTGCTTCAAAGCTTTTATATTTAAATCATCTTTAAAACGAATAATTCAGCCTTTTGTGAAATTGGTTTATTCGCTTTCTTATACAAAGTGAGGTGAGAATATCATGACTGTGAGCTAAGTACGAAGCTGGAGCCGGGAGGCAGTTAGCCTAACTTAGCACAAAGAGTGCAAGCAGGGGTAAACAGCTGGCATGGATCAGTCCAAAGTTCAAACATCTGCCTACCGTCACCTCTAACTTTCAATACTAACACCTTTTATCTCTAATATTTAATTAGTACAGACAAACCTACAATTTGTGGTTTTACGGGGAGTTACACTAATGTTTCTGTTTGTGTACAGATTAAACAAAGAGGTACAGCATGCTAGTTAGTAGGTATTAAAGGTGCTGGTAGGCAGACTTTTGAATTTTTAAGAAAACTAGCTGTTTCCCACTGATCCCTGTCTTTATGCTAAGCTAGGCTAACCGCCTCTCGGCTCCAGCTCCGAGCAGTTTCAACCTTCTCATCCAACGCTCAGCAAGAAAGTGAATAAGCATATTTTCTAAAATGCCAAACTATTCCTTTAAGAAAATAAATTTATAAAACAGAATCTATAAGACAACAAAATAAACACAGTCCTTTCTGTACAACAACATATTTAAAAATTATGGACATTTGACTTTTGATAAGTAGTGATCCTTCTGTACAGCTAAGACATTATACCCAGTGCAAAGAGAACATTTCATAGTCTCAATTTCTCCTTCACATACTGCCAAGAGGCTACGTGAAACCAAGGTTTCCAGAAAGCACAAGACGTGGCACATGCACCATTATCCTTGAAAGGTTTTAATCAAATAAAAAAATGGAACAATTTGTAATTAAACAGTCAAACTGCTTACCAATATCTTGCATACATTTGCAAATATGCAAATGATGAATTTTATTTAAGTATAAAGTGAAGCGTTCCAGTGGAACGTAATTTGTCGAACCCTATCTTCTGTTATTTGTCGACCTAAATAAGGCTTTTTTAACTTTGAAAAACGACATTTTGTTTAAAGAAGTGATTTGCCTGTTATGCCAGAGAGGCTTGCTGGTTAAAAAGAACGATCTTTGAATCGTCAACATGTCTGTGCCAAGAAGCAAAGCAACTTAAAACTTGCAGATTTTGGCATGGAGCTTGACATGAGGCCCTGCCATGGACCGAGACAGAGAGAGGGAACGGCATGTTTCACGGTCAGGAAGAACCCGACCCGGCTTGTAAAACATCCTGATAGTTTGTGGTAGACGTCAGTGGTCTGCTCTGGCTCTGTGGCCAAGGCCTTCCCGACAAGAGATATGTGGCTGCAGTCTGGAGCAAGTCGCTCACATCCAGTCTTTTTTTTCTTTGTCCATCTCCCGACGTTGTCCTTCGTTGCCCTTCGTGTTCCCATTAAAGAGCGAGATGAACAAATCTAAACTTTCAGTAAGATGAATATTTGTCTGGTCCTGAGATGAATTGGCAAAAGTGATATGAGATGATCATGAAATTCAGATTTGTTGTAGCAGGATATTTCTGATGACCAGAGTACACACAGTGCAGGTACTAGCCCCAGTCAAATAGAACGGAATGATGGCGAAAAGGTTAGGTAAGAGAAAAATTGATTCGGAATGCAGGGTATTTAACCTGCAGTGGTCAAACGATTATTTTTTAGTTTCAATGCAAAGAAAAGGCTGTTTGTCTCATCTGTCAAGAGGCGGTGGCGGTATTCAAAGAATACAATCTGCGAATCTGTGAATCCCGTCACAAAGACAAGTATGGTAACTTGCAAGGCCAAATGCGAGGAGACAAACTCTCAAACCCCGGGCCCCCATCAGGGAAGGGAAAAGTTATGTGGCCCTCACAGGAAAAAGTTTGGGGACCCCTGCTTTAGACTATGTAGCCACCAGAACAATTTCCAGGTCATGAATGTATCCAGCCACTGATAAAGACTCACGGTTTATTAGCATTACACATGCTAACACAGAGACCTAGCACCCTTTATAAGTAACTGAACAACTCAAGTCTATTCTAATTTGCCCTCCAGCTGCCTTCTGTTTATCTGCACAGCACACATTGGCTGGACCAACAGACAATATATTGATACAGGGCATCGAGCTTGGACTGATTCTTAAGTTAGCTAATGTAATCTGCTACACTAGCTAAGTGAACACTAGCTGCTTTTCAGTCCAAAAATATGAAATTAGCATTTATATTTTCATTCAATTTCACAAGAGTACCCGCTTTGCCAGTTAGGGTTTTCTCTTTTCCAGTTAGCACATTTTTTTAAAAACTGTGGTTTTGGGCTCTACCCAGCTCTGTTTCCAGCAATCACTCACCTGCATATTTCTTTTTAGCATTTAGGAAGAATTTATAGGCTCTAAGAATTTATAGGCAAAACATGATTTAACAAAACAGTACGAGCCAAAACTAATGTTTCTGGCACACTTCCTCCCTATCATCTAACAATGATTTCAAATCAACGAAACCCAGTGCAGAATGTAAGACGTTATCTGGGAGAGCTGACAGAATTTATCCAGTGATACAGGCACTGTAATAGACAGCACTGCTGGCATCAGAAAGAGCAGATATAAGGGGGCTGCTCCCTTCATCACACCCACCAGCACCATTCAAAATGCTACTGACATCCCTGTTAATAATGCTGCTAACACTGCTATTCATGCTACTACCTACACTACTGCGCCCACTCAGAACTTTGGACCCACCCCCACAGCCCCCACCACGTCCGTAGGCCTCCTCTCGATTCCTTCCGACATTTACATACTGGTCAAATTCATGCCTGTCCACTTCGGACCAAAACTCAGCAGAGGAAGACCCCAAATGGCTGGCGGACTCGGGATTTGAAAGTTCTAAGTGCAAAGAAGGAGGGAAGGTTGAGTGGGGGATGGAGGAGGACGAGCAGGAAGAAGGGGAAGTTTCAGGAGGAGGTGAAAGCTGCCCCAGGTGAGAGGGCATGTAATATGCAGCATTCTGGGCGCTGCTCCCATACATTTGGCTGAAGTAGCCGGCAGGAGCAGTGGCTTGATGCGGCGTTTGGTTGGATTTTATCGGCTCAGAGAGGTTGATGGAGGGCTGGGGGTAGGAAACAGGGGAGGAGGAGTCGGACAGAGGTGGTGGGCACGTTACAGGACTCCTCAAGGCGATGTGGTGACCGGAGGCGTGGGTAGGATTTAACCTAGAGTTGACCGAATTTGCCAAAACCGAAGTGACAGAGCTCAGGCTTGAGGTCATATTTGACTCAACAGAACCCATTCTAGAATCAACTCTGGAGCTTCTGCCAGGACTCAAACTGGAATTCATACTGGTGCCTAAACTGGCACCAACACTCATTCCTGAACTCTGACCATACGTTGCTCCACCTTGGATGGAATTGTGATGACTATGGTTGTTGTAATTATGGTTGTAATGCTGGTTATGATGGTGAAGATGGTGGTGGTAACCACTCCAACCTCCCATCCCCGCCTCCTCTTGCATATGTTGGGGGAAAAACACAGATTCCCCGGCTCCATCTTCCAGAATATCCAGAGGGGACATCTCTGGAGTGGGCAGGCCATAGGTCTCCAGCTCTGAGTGTCCTGGGGCCTGGATGTCCCTGAAGTGCCCAAGAGAGGGCAGCAGGTGGTGGGAGTGATGGTGATGTGAAGGGTGGGCACCTGGATGTCCATAAACAGAACCTCCAGAGATACTTTCTGCACCCAAGGGGCTGATGCCAGGTCCTAATGCAAGGCCTGGTGCCCCTCCCTGGGCTAAGCTGTGAAGTAGAAGCCCCGGTTCAACCCGCTTGAGTTTTTTGGTGGTCTTTTTGCGGCGAGGCCTGTACTTGTAGTTTGGGTGATCCTGGAGGTGCTGGACACGAAGACGTTCCGCTTCCTCCACAAATGGCCGCTTGTCTGTAGCACTCAGGGCCTTCCAAGACTGACCTGAAAGGTGCGAAGAAGACAAAATTGAAAGAAGGTACACAAAATAGGAATCGCTGTTAATCTCACTGACAATCACCTAAATCAAAGTCAAGAATGTCTTCCATCAGACAGTAGATTCTAGGACTGCAGCTGATTGTTTCTTGATTATCTATTGTTTGGCATACAAAACCAACATAAAACTCCCATCACAATTTTCTAAAGAACCAGCTGACATATTCAAACCACTTGTTATGTCCAACAAACTGCCCAAAACCCAAACGGTATTCAGTTTACTATCATAGAAGACAAAAGGAGCTGGAACCAGTGAAATGCCAACATTTTTGTGTAGAAATAACATAAATTAGAATTTTTGCAGATCCTAAGTGGTGATGTAGCAGACATTTGAGCTGTCTGAGGGTGATAACTTACCCACAGCAGAGCCTTAAATGTGCACACTGACATTACATATACATTTTGGGTTACATTTATCACAGAATAATGTGCATGCCACCAACATTGTGATTCCTTTTGATAATCAATTCCTCCTTTTAAGACAGGTCCTGTTTCTGAAATGCCTAAAGCAGGAACAGTAGGGAAACACGTATCTACAGGTCAGTGAGTTGTTAATAATAATAATTCAGCCTGTAAGACGTCCCACACAGCTTAATGTTGTGGGGGTTCTTAATGTCTATCGCTGCTCAGACACACAAACTGCTGTGAACCGCAGCCGCCTGTCTGATGCATTTATTTTAAGTGCTTAGCCAGTAAAAACTGCAACACGCACTTCTGCACTACACATAATCTTCTTACTTTAAGAATTGTTGTATTATGGCACACATGTTTAATGACCTTTGGCGTTATCACCTATTGAATTTTACTAATTTGACTTTGCACACCCGATTTCCAGTCTTGGCATTTAATCAGTGCATTAAATAGCCTGCAATGCTCCATATTGACTCAAATAACCATTAAACATCTGACTTAGTTGGCATCAGGCCTGTCTTCCATAATCATGGCAAAAATACCAATACAAGCCCTGATCCCTGACTCCATACGGCTGCCTCCTCTCACATTGAGACTCAATAAGACTGCCTGTTGTTAACGATTACATAAAAATATATATGTCATTAAATACTCCACCCAAAATCTTTTATATTAAAAGGTGGTTGTGAAATG
>JAVQJF010071651.1:0-13212 GCA_036023855.1 Gadopsis marmoratus
TGATTATCAGATTTATTATTCAGTAGTATTAGCGGCATATTTCCAACCCATATGGAGTGAGGGAAGTTTTAAAAATTCAAAAACCACACAACACAGCTGGTCGTTTGTCAAATCTGAACATTCAACGGCGCTAAAATAACTGCGCAACATTGCAGTGTTCCTGTTCCTACAAGCAGAATTCATTTTTCAGGCCGTGTGTTCCTAATGCAGGGGTGGCAGCGGCTGGCCCGGCCTGAAGGATGGATCATAGGACACCGTAATCCCTTGGAACTGGGACAACACAGTCATTCCCAATTGGAGGCTACCAGCAGCACGTGCTGTGGCTCTCCAGTCAGACTGTTCCAGTGTACGCCTGGTCTGTTAAGAAGGCTCTGCACAGATTACATTAGGCTTGCATGGCTGTGGCCTTTGTGGGTTTGATTTTAAAAAGAAGTGCTGACCGTCGTCTAGACAAATGTGTGAGGTCCCTCTAATATCACAATAAATCATTCCATTAGTCAGTTGTCAGACGGCCATGTTGAATCTATGCAAAGCAGAGATTTAATCATCTGTCACAGTCAATTGTGGGGAATTTAGTGTCAGGTAGAACAGAAACTGTACAGAGGCAGGTAGTTTTCTTACTACATGCAAACAAGCCGTTACCTGAGTAAGTGTAATTATATGCAACAAAAGCAGTAAAGATATTGGAATACAAAAAAGAAAAGAAATCACAACAATTCAGCAGATAGTGCTATTGCAAGACTACTTGGGTGTTTACTGTAAAGTATTGTCCTACTGGGCTACTTACTGGCATCATCCATGACATCCAGGTCATTAGCCAACTCGGCGCTGGTCAGGTGGTACTGCTCGGGATCACCGAGCGCTGTGAGCAGGATGAGTAACACCACGGCATTGATGAGCTTAGGGACAGAGGACACGCGGGTAGATTAAGGCAACAATGTGGACAGCGGAACGGCTCCACTGAAAAACGGGCCGATGCTGAGGGTAATTCTGACATGTAAAGATTTATACATTTTCACGAGCTGCAGAGTAACAAAGAGGAAATCCTAATGTGCACTTTATTTGCATACGCCATCTACAGACAGCGGCTCTAGGAAACCCTAATAATGATCACTAAATCCCAATCCTAGGAGTAGTGTAGCCATCTTAAATTACGTGTCTCCAGGCACATACACAAGCCCTTGTTTTGGTCTGGCCGGCGCAGCTCATTATGCAGCTGACTCATACATCCCCACTGATCAGGTGAATGCAATGGAACATTCTCTGCAGTCGATGTTCAGCCTGACACAAAACCTGCTACCTGAAGAGGCCAAGTGCTCATTTATTCATAGGGAGCCCAGAGGATTTTTCCACAGGTGGCGTTTGGTTTAGTTAACCCTCTCACTCAGTTTCACAGTGATGCGTTCAAGAGAAGGTGCTGCACGTTGAACATGTACTATAGCACAGAGGAGGATGCGGTGTACATCCTCGTGTTTTGAATAAGCAAAATATTTTGTAAAAGCCCACATTATGAGTTAATTCTTATCAGAAAGGTTCCCAAACTAAAGCACAATCACAAATATAGTATAAAACCTAACATTCAGTAGGTACAGAACCCTCCTTTAGAGGCATCTAAAAGTCAAGTACACCTCAGTAACTTATCGTGTACCAAAATTAGATACTTTGCTAGGATTTAGCTTTTAAAGAAGAAACTCGCTCAATCTTTTTCTGGAAGTAAGAATTTGGGTTATAATGATAAACAGAGGATGCTGCACACAGTAGCCTCTGCCTGCTCCCTGATGACGTCATGTGCTCACCATGTACCAGACCCCCAGGATGATGGTCCCTGTGCGGACATGGCAGCACAGGCAGCAGCTTGTAGAGTACCAGCGGTCCCACGGGGCGATCATCATCTCTCTCTCCTCCTCCTCCTCCTCCTCCTCCTCCTTCTCCTTCCCCGCGTCGACGTCCGCTGGAGCGTCGGTCCTCGCTAAGGAATGAAAGCAGGACCCGACCGCCTCTGACCGGCCGCGTTACACCTCACCGTGAGCGGCTTAACGCGACGGAGCGGCCAAGCGTCAAGCAAGCCGGCGTCACGGACAATGTCACTTCCGGTTTCAACGTAAATCGCCGTACGGACGACAGCGACGTTATCAGGGAAATGTTGGTCAGAAATCACTCGAATTCTCTTCAGCTATTATCCAAAATGCCATGTGTGAATTGGCAGATATATAATTACTCCTCACAGCAGCCATTTTGACATGAAATAATATGTAAGCACAGGTGTTACTAATGCCATTAATAAAGGCTCTGTTGTATTTAGCGCAGAGCCTTAATGAGCCTGATTAGTAACACCTGTGCACCTGCCGCGAGAAAGGTCTATGGCGAGTTTCGTTTGTGATTAATCTGCAAATTATTTTCTCAATTTACTGGTTAATTGTTTAATCTACAAAATGTCAACTCTTTTTCAGAGTCCACGATGACTTGCAGTTGATATAAAGCAGCATTAAGCAGCAACTCCTCCCATTGGAGGAACTACAGCCAGAGACCTTTTCACTGAAACAGTCAGCACGTCAACTTTCTGCCTGTCAGCTAACTGATCAACCAAAATGATTCAGCTCCAAGTCACATGATATGCCGGATGTGATGCAGTTTGTCCCAATAAAATCATTTGGGCAGGTATAGGAGATGGTGGCATTTACATGACAGAAAAATAACTAGCAGCAACAAAAGAAAGGTTTGTTTTGATGGGACTATTAAAATCCACATCTCTTTTCCGTACAGACTTGTCATGTTGCCTAGTTTCATCACGCCACCCACCCACCAGACGCTGTGCTCATCTGTGAACAATCTGTTGTAAAAGTAGTAATGTTGTGCCCCAGTTGATACAATGCGTGTATATATGTATGTATACAATGTTTGACATAGCGCTATTATTTTGAAGCCAAAGTCCTCCTGCTTCCGGTATTGTTGTAGTCACCTTGACGCAGCTGGATAAGAGCATTAACAGTCCTGCCGATGATCAACAGCGGAATATGGGGTGTAACCCGTGATTTACAGATGGTTATAGAACGGAAGCTTAAAATAAATGCTCTTAATCTGGAAGTTACTGGTCGTGTCTTTAAACAGCATGGTGGCATTTTGTTTTCTCCTTCTAAAGAACATTTGCTACTTTAGTCATTTTGCATCTCCCGCAGTATTCCCTTTCTTTTTGCCCAAATATCAAGCAGTCATAGTTAATTTACTTCTGATTTCCTAAACAATTCTATGGTGTTCCTTTCCCTAAAGGTTAGCCTGCAAGTCTGAGGCTTCCACCGGACTTCTGATGGCTGGTAACTTGCTGCTGTTGAGTGACAGTACAGATGACCTTGTTCTTGCATTAATCATTACCCAGTAGTTGCTGACCTAAAAAAAAAAAAAAACATAAAGAAGCCCAATATAGAAAAACTGGCCTTTATTTAGTCTTTTTACATATGGCTTTAGCTTTTCTTTTATTACAAACAGGTTTTACAAAAGGTTCCGAAGACTTTCGAAATCAACCACAGGTGGAAAATCATGAAGATGTTGATGACATTGCAACAGGACGTGTGCGATCAGAGGCTACCGCACGGCCCTGGCCACAAAGCAGTCACAGAGTAAAAACAGCAAGGAAACGGTTGTCTCGAAACACCGCAGCACAACATCAGACAAGGGACAAACCAGATGGGCCGAGTCAATTGAAACGTTGTAGTCACAGATAATAAGAATGCAAATACACAGAGCAGACATTGTTCCCTTTTCTGCTCGACTCATTTGTCACAAATGTTTACACCCTGTTGAGTCAAAACCGTTGAAATAAAACATTGGAGCTCACCGACTGTACCGCCGCGGCATGTGTAAGAGCAAAATAAAAAGACTGCAAAAGCCAAGGCCAGTTCCACATTATGGCCTAGTGTTGCGTGACCACCGATGCACGTTGACAGTTTTCATTCAGTACACAGTAAACTCCAGTCGTTAGCCACCACAACATCAATTTTCTACATGTCTAGTTACTACAATACAGCTCGCTCAAATCAGTTATTCGATTCAGTGGAATTAGAAGACAGAATCAAGAGTATCAAATTCATACTTAAAATCATCAACACCGCATTACATTAGATTGCACTGCATCTAGGTTCAGGTTTCAATAATCCATCAACTGACACTCGACATGTATAAAAAGTTGTTTCATTTTCCAGACAGGTTTTATGGTTCAAGTCCATCACGAAGACCTTAGTTCAAAAGTTCGTCACAAAAAGGTGTTGCATAAACAGGATATGAAGTCTTTTGCATACAGAGGTCTGCAGAGTGGACTCTGTCTCATGTCTCTCTCCTCGCCTTCTTCTTCTTTGTCGGCTTGGGCGCTTGGCTCTCAGGTATTTCTGCGGGAACACAAAAAAGGGAGCGGGAGATGAGCCACAGCTCTAGACGTGTGATTCACATGATTTTATACATTTCCAAGCTGGTCGTTTCACGTCAGGAGGATCACGCATCCAGTCGGTTCACTGCTGAGAGCAGATTGAATTGCCTTCTGTTCTTAGAACACATGATACTTGTTGTCTGCTAGAAAACTGAAAGGCTTGGGGATGGACATTATTGAAGGATAGATCTAGGACGTGTACTACTGTCTCTAGGTAATCCGACACACAAACTATGTACAATGAGGACAATTAACTAAGTGAAAGTTTTACTAGAAGCAAGTAAGAAAGCTGTTACAATGCCATAGTATTAAGTGGGCCATCAAAACAGAAGCAATAGTTGGACACTGAAAGGTGGAAAAACAGTCAGAATTCCTGGTTTAGTTTTAAAAAAAGAAAAGAAAAGGGAGAAACACGTTATTGGATTTACTGTATAAAAAGCTTGACCAATTAAACTGGAACACTACTTCTCTGGATTCAGTCACTTCCACCACCGCCATAAATCACTAACTGGTCGATATGAATGAAAAAGAGAACCCCGATTGGCCCAGTATCAACCCCACGAGTCATAATCTTATAGAAACAAGACTGTTTTTTGGTATATGCTAGTGACTGTACAGACAACCAATACAGGCCTCAATTTAAAATATTAAAACGTGCTTACTTTGTTGTGTTGGAGCAGAAAGGTTGTTCTGCTTGGCAGTGGGCTCTCCGTCAGCTGGCTTCTGTGGCACTTGTGTGACAGGGGGTTTCTGGGATATGTTGTCCTTCATTGGTTGCTCCACTCTGGCCTAGAAGAAAAAGGGACAACACGGTTAGTCTGGCTCACCTCAGCAAGGGAAGAACGAAAGAATGAAGCAGTTCAAATCCAAAAACTGAAAATGTGGCACGTTTCCATTTACATTATTAATCTCTGCTTTAATGTTAAATATGACATGAAGGGAAGTGTTCATGGATCGTGCAGGAAAAGGCCTATTAGACGACGTGCTCCTGCGTCAGATAATAGCAGCACTCACCTCGACAGCAGCTGCTCTGACAGGCTGGACGGCAGCAGAATTCTCCTGAACAGGCGGCAGCTTCTTCACCGAGGCTGCAGGTGCCGCCTCCTTCTCTGGCTGCTCGCCCTTCACCAGTACAAAAACCAAGTTTACGCCAAACTGTGCAGTGGATTCAAAGTGAACTTGTCAAGGAGATGTCAAAAGACTGCAATATGAATTACCTGGCCAGGCGCACCTCCCTCCTCAGTGGCCTTCTTCTTCTTCTTCTTCTTCTTTTTCGTTTTAGCTGCTCCATCAGCAGCAGTCTCTCCTTTGTCCTTTTCATCCTCATCATCGTCCTGACAAACACACACATGGATAAAACAAAACGCAGAAACAAGAGACAAGGCCCAAAATAAAAATACAGCAGCAAAACAGAGCAGCAAATATGGCGAACGTCATCATTTCAAAGAAGAACCCGTCATTCTATAGTACAGAAAGTCAGATTCAGATGGGATGATGGCAGACTTCAGTTAACTGGACAGCCACCGTTTTAAGATTTCTTACTTTGCTGCCATGTGGTGGTAATATTTAAAAATGACACCTTGACAAAAAGCTACACACACACACACCACTATACCTACAGAGTTCGTACAGCTTTTTCAGAGTAAAATTAAAGCATGTTTCAAGATACCTAATCTAAACATTTCCAGACTCTCAAAGCCTTTATCATCATAACATAATATATAAACTATAAATGCCAGGAGACAAACTACTATGTCAGGACCGTTTCATTTCAAAGATTAAAAAAGTTTGTGTTTACATGAGTGACTGTGTAGATGATGAAACACCAGATTATGCTGAAAATCAAGCACTTTTAAAAGAAATATATTCAAATTCAAGCATATTCCAATCATTGAAAACAGTAAAAATTAAGCATTTTCCAAACGTTTGTATGAACCCTTTACCTAGATTTATGTTAATTATTAATTTTGACCTTTGTTTTAATGCTATGACAAGCCATGAACAAGGCTTTTTAATATTAGGTGAATACAACCACACTGTGATCCAACCCGCCATCTGGTGGTAGTACCAAGAACAGCATTGACAGAAAGCAATGTATGCCACTACATTTACACTTTTGATAATTATAAAAATTCCATTGTACTTGTCATATCATTCCTGATGCTCAGCCCTGGGGCCTACACCCTGATGAGTAATCAATTACTGGGTTATTTTTAAAACTTCCAAGTAAGTCTCCCAATACTGGTTTGTTCCCAGACTGGGCATACTTACAGGCGCTCCAATGAGCAGGTTCAGCTTGGCAGGCTGAGGGAGGGGCTGAGGGAGGGGCTGCTCCTGAGCGGGACGGGGCTCAGGAGGAGTGGGCTCCTCATAGTTGCCCCAGGCTTCAGAGGGGGCGTTCCAGTCAGAGCTGGGGTCGACTGAACCGCCATCTGAGAAACACGGCAGACTGTCAGAAAACACTTAGAAGCGTAAAGCATTTATAGCTATAAAGTTATATCAAAAACAGAGTAGAAAACCATTCGATTTTCCTTACTCAGTCCAGACCACTCGTCGTGCATTCTGGGTGGACTGAGGAAGGGCAGGTCCCTCACAGGCTGGGGCTCTACAAACGCACAAGAACAATACCTCAACCAGCCATCCAATAGGGATGCTTTAGAAAACTATGCCATCTAGGGGTGAGAGGCAGGTTAAGCCTCCACTTGTCTCATCAGTTTGTTGTATACTACCAGCACTCGGTCCAGCTAAAGACACCAGACTTCCCTCTGCTGGGGGCATCCCCCTCTCAATCACAGTCCACGACCCTGAGACACACACATTTCACAGTTAACTTTAACTACAGGGTTCGTACAGCTTCAAGCAAATTCAAATCACTTTCAAGGTACCTAAACCAAAAATGTCCCGACTCTTGAAGCCCTATCATCACATCTGAAGTGTTACGATAAGTGACAGGAGACAAACAATTGTCTAGATGAAATCTAGGGTTGCAAATAATGATTATTTTTTAATTTTGAATCAATGTCTATCAAATTAATTTTTTTCAAGTGAAAAAAAATGGCCTTTTTCAAATTTCTAGTCTTGTCCATCCAACAGTCCCAGAAGATATTTAGTTGGTGATCACATGACAGGAAAAGCATCAAATTCTCACATTTCAAAAGCTGGAACCAACAAATGTCTGATATTTTCACTTACAAAACTACTAAAACAAGAGCCAAAATATTTGCTGATGAATTATATATTGATCAACTAATCCATTATTTTAAGTTCCAATTAATTAAGCTCTAATTAAGGCTGACTTTTTCATAAGCTAATTTGAATTTCCTACTCTTCCAAAAAACATCAGTAGCCAACCTCTAAGCAAGGATGCACCGATCCTTTCATTTTCTCTCCGGTTACGGATTCAGCTGCCTAAACTCTGCATCAATCTGACACCAGTCTTCTTTTTCCTGTTTAAATCTGTGTGCACATTAACTGATTGGAGCTGGAACTGATTGGGGTCATTCTTAATGTGAAAGGCAACCTCAGGCTCCCATGACACCTCTCAGTAGATATTTGTAGCAAAATCACCACCACTAGGTCAATTTAGTAGCTGGTCTGAAGATTTTGATTTGCCCAATTATCTTCAAATTGTGGATGAAGATCATGCGATTTCATCAAAAGCTCAAGAACAGCTACTAAATGGAGCCTTGTGGTGAGACTGTTTTCGCAACTGCTGTTTCCAAGGTCAGGAATGAACCTCAGATAAGTAGATACGTTTTATTATAGTTTTACAATGTTTTATTACAATGACTAAGGAGCAGACTTTAATGTAGATAGGTCACATTGGCCAATACCTAATTTATTTATTAAGTTTGACATGCTTATCAATACCCATCCTGCTTACCAGTCAGTGCTTCACTACCGCTGGCACTCCAGCTGACCTAAAGGTTATCAGGCATCAACTGCCTCCTGAAGTGCCATAAAGCATTACGCAAACGCATGCAGGGTTCAACAACCGAGCAGTTTAGTAGAGATAAAACTGTTTCACCATCAAGGTCCCCTCTGCACACTGAAGCCGTTTCTCTACTGCTGGTCCAGGGGCCCATCTTCGGCGCAACGGTGCGAGCAGGAACCTTTACAGCCATGTCAGTCACTACAGCAGCCACCGCTGCCACCTCGCTGCTGTTAACTAATACCAAGAGAGAAACACGTGACACTCTGCCAGAATGAACACAGATCAGGTGGGAGACATCTAATATAGGAGTTCCCAGTGAAGCACGTGAACGTTTGGTTGATTAAAGATTATGCACAGACGAGATATTGGTGCTTGGGGTGGTCTTTCTCAACTGATAGTCAAATGGGTGAAGCTCAACTGATAGTCAAATGGGTGAAGCATTTTCTGCTGATAATTACCTTGAGATACAACAGCCTCAGCCTTCTCCACCTTCACTTTTGTGGATTCTCCTGAAAAGACACAAAAAAAAAAAAAAAAGTCAATATACACCAGTCAGCCATAACATTATGAGCACTGACAGGTGAAGTGAACACCACCGATGATCTGGTTACCATGTCACCTGTCAGTGGGGGGGATATATGAGGCAGCAAGTGAACATTTGTCCTCCAAGTTGATGTGTTGAAGCAGGAAAAATGGGCAGCAAAAGGATGTGAGCGACTTTGACAAGGAACCAAACTGAAGGCTAGACGACTGGGTCAGAGCATCTCCAACACTGCAGCTCTTGTAGGGTGTTCCCGGTCTGCAGGGGTCAGTACCTACCAAAAGTGGTCCAAGGAAGGAGAACCACTGAACTGGAGACAGGGTCATGGGCAGCCAAGGCTTATTGCTGCGTGTGGGGACTGAAGGCTGGTCCGTGTGGTCCGATCCAACAGAAGAGCTTCTGTAGCTCAAACTGCTGAAAAAGTGAACGCTGGTTCTGATAGAAAAGTGTCAGAACACACAGAGCATCGCAGTTTGTTGCATATGGTGCTGCGTAGCTGCAGACCGGTCAGGCTGCCCACGCGGACCACTGTCCACCACCGAAAGCGCCTACAATGTGAGCTTCAGAGCTGCACCACGGAGCAATGGTGTTCAGGTCCGATGAATCACGTTTCTTTTACATCATGTGGAGGTTACTTTGACACGTACCACCTACCTAAAACATTGTTGCAGACCAATATATTAGGAAGGTAGTCAATGTTTTGGCTGATCGGTGTATGTCAAGAACAGTGTCCATGACAGCCTATTGGTGAACAAACACTTCAGGGAAATTTAATTCCCCTAAAACCTCTATTTATAGTCTGTCCTATCAACAAGAGACCAACCGAATGCAACAACAGCCTACACAGAACAGACAAACATCTCTCTCTACGTGCCATGTTAGGCTGTTTAGCCAGGAGAGCCTTGCGGCTTTGTGCATTGTGTACAAGTAATAAACACCTACTTTCTTCTTGATTTAAAATAAAATTAAAAAAAATCACAACCTAAATGAAAATGTACATGGTTTTAAGAGCCAACCTTTTTTCTTCTTCTGGCTGGCAGGTGCGGGGGCTGCAGAGGCCCTGGGTTGCTCTGGGGGAGTGCTCGCCGGCGTGTCCCCTCCAGGACTGGCTGAGCCATCGCTCGAACTTTTGTCCTTCTTGCGTTGCTCGCGCTTCTCCTTGTTGCTGACCTTGGTCTCCCATGTGCCTGAAGTAACATTGAGTGCAGTGTGAAATCAATTGCATGATGTTGCACGGGTTCATTATGGGATTAGTGAGGAAATATGGTGAGGATTAGGCAGAATAAAGAAATAGATGCAGAGACTTTTTACACACTTAATGTATTCTGCCGAGAAAACGAGTCTACAGGCAGCTCCCATTCCACCGCAATAAGTCAGATTTCATTTTAACTAATGCCACATTTAAGTCAATTTAAAAAAAATATAATTTTAAAAAAGCACCGAAGTGAGTTATTCCCTATGTGGTGCAATGGCCTGGTTACTGAAAATGGTGGCTTAGCTTAATGAGAAACAAAAATAAACAAAAACTGGCCTCTTCAAATAAGTGACGCCGTACCCAAAATCACTTTCACCAAAAAAAAAAAAACAACGATAATTACAATGACATTCATATTATTTCACCTTCTTCTGGTTCTTTGCCATCTGCAGTCACTGGCTTGGTCTCCTTTACAGTTTGTTTGGCCTTCTTCTTGGACTTCTTTACCTGAAAGTAGAGACATACTGGGTATAAACTGGAAAACAAAGTGCAAGGTTCGACATTAACCATGGCCACCAGGTTTCAACCCTATACTGTGAGCCTTCGCCAAAGCAACAGTACATTGCCACAAACATCCTGAACTAAGAGACTGTGAGAGAATATATGTACCATGTTTATGTCAGTTAAGGAAGGCTGCATTTAAGTTGCGTAAAACTGCCTTTCTGGATTGTTTTTACATAACTTTAAAATATTAACGTCTATGCCTGAAATGTATCCGACCGAAAAAAAAAAACCTTTTAAAAATCATCTGGGATTGCGGCAAGGGGCGGGCGGGTTACAGTGCTGAAGATATGCTGCACATATGATTTCACGTCCAAGAACGGCAACTGGGCGAGAGCCCCCACATGCTGACTGCACCATGGACAGTCCAGCGAATGAGCGTGCTCCAGGTGTCTATTTATAAGTGAAACTACAGCCACTGTCCAAGACTCCCTAAATATGTTACATGTCCTTTTTGCAAGCACTATTCTCTCAGTGTACGCACAATTACATGACTAGCACATTTAGGACTACAGATCGCAGTGTTCTGAGGAATCCAGAGGGTGGAATTAGATGAAAGGCTAAAACCTTGTGCAGTCCCAAGTCAGGAGCCATCTTCCAGGATTTTGCTGCATCTGCAAATTAAAAACTGTAACCCAACACTGGCAGCTGGTCGGGTTACATCATTGCTGGCTGACAAGTTTCCTCAACTTATTTTCATTGAAGAATAAATGACATGACTTAAAAGCAACGCTAGATACGTGCAAGCATCTACACGAACATAACCTGCTCAGGTCGCATCGCCATGTTGTAGTGTTTGGTACAGCAAGTTACCTCCGCAACCTTTTCAGTCTTGACTTCTGGTGGGGGCGGCTGGTGATGTGGCACTGTCTCCTCCGACACGATGGCTTCTTCCTGTGCTTCAGCAACGGCTCTGCCATTTGACTGGGCTTTCTGGAAGGCATACGTGAAGAAATAAAATATAGTGGGCCATGACAATTTCCATCCATACTCCTTTCAAGCAATCAACATGCAACACCATCCAAGAGCGGTTCAGCCAGGTCAACGCTGGCCTGAAGCTAGCTAAGGGCTGTAGCCTCAACTGTCACTTTGATGTTAGCTTGACAGCTAGCCATGCTAACGGCACGGCTACCAAGCTAGCAAATGGTGTAGACTGCTTTAATTTACGTGCCTTTTCGGCCTTCCTCTTCTTTTTCTTCGGTTCCTCGGATTTGACAGGTTTACTGACACCTCGCTTAACTTCGACGTCGTCGTCGTCGTCGTCCTCCACAGGGCTTACAGCGGGTTGCTTCTTGAAGAGAGCCCGGCAGGCTGAGGCCCACAGAGCGACCATCAGCACCAGCCCGGTACATGCCGCTAACAGGATAACCCATGGCGGAATAAGCTCAGGCTTCAGTCCCAAATCCACGCCGAGCTCGGAGCGCAGCACCTCCAGGCCTTCGGACAACAATTCATTCAGACGATTTGTAAGCAGCTTGGCCTGCTGAGAGGCCGCGTCCTGCCACTGCTCCATTGGTGTCGTTTCTCAACAGACCGATTAGTCACGCTTTGCTTGCTAGTAGCTGCGCTAGCCTGCGGTCCTAACTAAAAATAACGGAACGACTTCGACATGATGGAAGGCAATTATTTCATCCCCTCTTGCGCCAGCAGCGTCAGCCTATCCAGACAGCCAGCTAGCTAAATCTTGTAAAGGCTGCGGTGACTAAGTTACCTAACTAGGCAGCAAGCTAGCTGATATCATCTTAGGAGAAGATGTCAGCGTTGGCTGACCACACTGCTTCCACTCACTACAGCCGCAAGTAAGCAGGTTCACCTCATATGGCTCCCTTCTGACTGGTGGAGAAGCGTTGCCTTCATGGTTCCTTGTAAACTGGGCTTCCCAGGCTGTAAATGCTCAAGACATAACTGCTTTAAACAGTTTTTTGACATTTGTTTTAGCACATCAGTTGCTGACAAGCAGCCTTCGCCCCGTAAATGTCACATCTCGATTCATACAAACTGACTTTCCCCAGCCTAATTAAGGAAGTACACAAAATTCCATTTTTCAGAAAAGTATTTGAAGGCACCACATTCGGACCGTCACAGCGCCCTCTGAATGGGCGGGGCTGATTTCTCCCATGCTGATTGGCCAAAACCCTGTTTAAAAAAAACTTTTTTCAGCCCAAATTAACTTTGGTGTATTTTGTCAAATACTATTACCAGTAATACAAAAAATACATTTTATACATATAAATTATTAAACTTTAAGATTTATTTTACATTTTGTTTGATTTATATGCCAATACACAAATAAACAAATCCAGTGCAGAACAGCACATAAACATAATTATCAAAATACACTGCTCAACAAAATTAAAGGAACACTTTTTAAGCAGAGTATAGCATCAAGTAAATTAAACTTCTGGGATGTTGATCTGGTCAGTTAAGTAGCAGAGGGGGTTGTTCATCAGTTTCAGCTACTTTGGTGTTAATGAAATTAACAACAGGTGCACTAGAGGGGCAACAATGAGACGACCCCCAAAACAGGAATGGTTTTACAGGTGGAGGCCGCCGACATGTTTTCC
>JAVQJF010071659.1:0-19923 GCA_036023855.1 Gadopsis marmoratus
ATATATCTGGCTCTTTAGTTGTGAACTGTGTGTGTCTGCCGTTCGGTGGTGGGCAGGTAGCGCTCAGTGGGGTTTATCACGGAAAACAGCTGCGGGTGGAAATGAGGCCGATGAGAGCGAACTTTGCTTTGTAGGGCTGCAGGGAACTGCACATTTCACAAAGCCTTTAGAAACATTTTTATGTAAAAATATTGATAAGTGCAGTATTAGTAGCTCTAAATTATGTCATCGTGATAGGAATCTATTCAGCAACTTCCTACACATTTTTAACCCCACATATTTTTCTTGGTAAATGTGTGTCACTTACGCATTGCTTATTATAAAACCTTTCCGTGTGCCCATTCATCCAGTACATTGTGAGTGCACTAAACTGTGTTTTACATTACTTTAACAGTGGATATCAAGAGATTAAGAGATTTTTAACGGAATATTACACAGGACACAGACCAAGAAACAGTGCTGGTGGATATCTCTGAAAGATCCTACATTAAGAAAGATCTTTCATATTGGAGACCTTGTGAGTGTGTTGGTATTCGTGCACACTTTTAGCTTATGTGGTCATCGCTCCAAGCTCATAAATAATTCAGCTTCAACTGATGGCTTCCTCTACAAGCCTGAACATCACGCGGAAAAAATGCTGTTTCACATGCACACAGAGCTTGTTGGCTCTGTTCTTGACACTGGCCTCTCTGCTTATTCCCAAGGTGAGCCAACAGAAACAGCACTGCAGGATGAAACGCATTGTCCCTGCCCTACGCACACCCGGCCAACACACAAATCCAGAAATCAGAATTATTCTAACAGAAAGATACCTGAATTGGTTATGGAACTGGATTTCTAATACTATAATCTGCCAACACTTTCTTAATAAGTTCAAATGTGGACCACAAATTTACAGTTTTACAGTAAGAACGCACAGACACAGGGCCTACCTTTAGGTTCTTGTCAGGCAGCACTGTGAATTTATTATTTATGATTTGATGTAATTTTAGTTCCATAATTTTAATTGGGGTAGCATTTATAAAAAAATTATATGAAATATAATAATCACCTTTATTTGCAGAGCACTTTTCTGAGTTACAAAGTGCTTCATACAAGGCAACAACTTCATAACAAGCAGATCATAAACATTTCCGACAGATTAATAACAAATGAAACAAAGAAAATGTTGAGAGAATATTACATCTCAGTTGTCACTTTTCTCTGGGAAATGGATCTGAAATTAAGAAACAGACTGTTTGTCTGCTGGTCCACCGGCACCATGCTCTCTCCCTCTAGCCATCCCTTTGTCCCTCGTTTTCCTTCAGTTCCTTGCTTCTTTGTACAGCAATAAAGTCGTCATGGTGTGGGCCACAGACAGCAATAAAACATCTGGTTGAGCAATGGCTTCATCAATTATTCATGAGCCAGAAAGTTTTGTTCCTCCGCTGAGAGGAGGAGGGTCGGACTGCCCACCAGAACACAACAGAGGAGAAGAAGAGAATTCATTCACTGTTACAACGGGGTCCCAAAGCCTCGCAAACAACTTGGGAGAGCAAAGCAAGTCTTGGATGACAGCATCTGTCTTTCTTCAGGTCCTCTACGGATCACTGCTACTTTCTTCTGACCTGAAATCTCGGAGCAATGTAATATGGAATACTTGTACACAAAAGAGGCCATTCTTCAACGGTGGCACAGACACACAGCCACATGCTCCTGAACCTCTGCACAGCACAACACAAGAAGCCATTGACAGAGAGGGAGACAGAGAGACACAGAGAGCAAGAGTTTGACAGTCATGAGACTCCGATAATAGCACTTTATCTCTAACTTAAAGTGAGATTTCCCTTTTTGAAACGGCACCAAGCAGTTTGAGAAATGCCAGGCTGTGTTTTAGCTTTTCACCTCACAGTGAAGTGGCTTCTTGAAACTACCCAATGATGTTTTAAATGCAAATTCCAGAGGTTGCTCAATTGTAACCTGTGAGAACTCAGCACGGCTTTAGTTAAAAGGGGAAACATGTTGATTTTAGACGTCAAAATCTCCTTCCTGATCATGGAAACTATAGCTTGCGTCAGCTCAACAGTTTGGCTAAAGAAATGACATCACTCTTACTACAAATTTGAAGACAAAGTCCTGCCCATATCTTCCACACACGGGGTGGGGTGGGGGGTGATTAACAGTTTAAATTTTCTACCAAAAATGGCCACAAACCATGGCTTCTACCAGGTTAAACTAACAATTTTTTCACAACTTCCTTCCTTTCCGGCAGAGAAGTTACAAATGGTAATAGTCTAGAAAAGCTGATAGAAAGTAAAGTAGGTAACCACCATTTTTTAATCAGCAGAACATATAGGTCACATAGACATGTCAGACTACACTGACAGCTTCCTGTTTCCCTCTTAGACTGTGCCGAGAAGCATCAACACAAGAGTGAGTTTTCCAAAATGTATCCATGATGTTCTGACCTGCATGATTATAATGGTGCAGGCTGAAATACAGTGGATCTATCCTTTAATGATGGCCCCCTTACATTTAGACATGTTTATTAATGTATTGGTCGACTATAATTATAATTCTTGGGCGCTCATAAGTGGGGGCTGGAGTTTTCATTATTAAACACTTAACCATTCAAATATCTCCTTAGAACTACATTATGTTGTTAAACCATTTAATAAATAGTTTATATACTGCTTATGAATGGTAAATGAGAGGGGTTTAAGTGAAGTCTATGGTGTACGCTTGATTCAAGGTAAAACACTGGATGTGGGGTTTCTTTCAGATGAGAAATATTTTAACTAATTTAACTCGCTTTACATGGATTGTAGTCCAAGGTCAATGTCTTCCCTTCACCATGGATACAGTTCGAAGATTCTAGAATCTTGGAGACCATACTGGCCCAATCGTAGCATCTACACACTCGTCGTCAGTGAGTTTGGGAAGCGGAGCGTCCATTATTGATAAGCTGAGTCTGATTAGCAGTCAGGTTGGTGCCAGCTCAGTTCCTCACTAAATTTCTGTTAAGCCTTGTCTCTTGTCTTTGGTGCTGGATAATGTGTCATGAATGACAAAGGTCTCTTGTCTATTCGCTCTGTGTAGCCTCATTTAAAGGGAGAGTGAGACATATTGAGGGTGAGACATATTGTAGTTAGGCAGAAACAGAGGCTGGCTTAGATAAGAAAAAAACCACAAAGGTAGGGCAGAGTAAAAAACAAAGAACATACAAGGAGCTGAAAGAAAGATAATTTTCCTCCCTTGCTGACCAGCCCCCATTCCCTCAACCATGCTGACACGCCACCTATCTGCCAGACTACCTAATGAGCATTCAGACAATCCCTGGGCCATGTAAATGACCAGCGGGCAGTTGTGCCAATTGTGTCATCAGTTCTTTATTATTACAGCCTTTGACAATGCAATGCCATTAGCAGCTTAAATAGCACCTCCTAGAGCACAAACTGAACCCCAGATAACAATACACTTTTTTTTTTCCACAAGATCATCAGCAGCTAGTTGGTGAAACAAGAAGAGGAACAAGAGTTTGTGCTGCTTTACTGTAAAATCCCTACTCAGAATATTGTCATAACTTTCAAGCAACAATCTTTCATGGATACAGATAAGAGTGCATCACGTGGTGCTAAAATAAAGATTTGATGGATATAGATTAATGTATAGACTGCAAATGAGCAAGATACATTAAAATTACAAGTTTGGATTTTCTTTCCAAGAGTCAGAGGAGAGGATTGACAGTCTCCTTTCTGTGTGTTAAGTTCAGAGCTGGAGTCGGAACGCAGGTTAGCTGAGCCAACATGAAGCTTGGGAGCAAGGTGAAACAGCTAGGCTGGCTCTATTAAAAGGTAAAGAACAAAATGTCTCCCAGCACCTTTAAAGCTTCCTTATAACCACTACTTCTTTAAGTGGAGGCGGCAAAGTGGGGTGTGAGATGAGGCCTCCCTTCCCATCCTCCTTCACTCTTTATCTTGGATCTCATCAGCTGCTTCACCCAGGAATGCTGGTATAAATGATTAATGGATGATGCCATTTCCCTGCTGAGCATTCATGCAACGCTGAATAGGTGGTGCTGTGCGAGACGCAGACAATTACCCCGTTTTCCCGAGCAAGCAAGAAGTATAATGTGTTGGTGCGCATAACTGTACAGAGACGCATTTCACCCTTACCTGCCGAGTAGGGCTCCTGCCTCTCCACACACACAAACTCCTTCCTCTCGTACTTGGCCCGGATCCATTGTTCCCGCAGGAGCCTGCAGAACAGTTGGTGTTGTTAAAATAGTTGGAGACGTCACATTAACTTACATGGATGTGGAGCCTCCGAGCTACGTTTCATGCTAACTCTGAACAACAGCAATCAAATATCACTTAGCTCCTCTTCTGATAGTCATCACTTGCCTTGTCTTCCATCTATCGTGATATGGATTATACAGCTCGTGATCGTCTTTCAGCTCTCACATCCATCTTTATTAGACATGTGTGTGCATCTTCAGGATGCGAGACACCGTCATTTCACCATGCTTAAACATCTATGTCGCGTTCAACAAATCAGCATCACAGTACATAATATAATAGATGTGTACAGTGCTCAAAGCCCTTCACGCTTAATGGATTTACCATTTTTCTCTTCATTATCCAATCATTTTTTCCTTTGTACAGTCTTAATCACCCCTCGTAAACACAATGCAGGTCCACTCCAAAATAAACTTTGCAGCTCAGTGTTTTGTTCTTACGTATTACTATTCATGTCACTGGACAGTTAAGAAGAAACCCATGTACCGAACTGTGGCTTCCTGTTCAGACTACAGGAACTTGTCATTCTTATCACGGAGGAGTTTCTGCATGTCAGTTTGGCGACCAAAACCACTTGTTCATGACATGTTAGTGAATGCATCCACAATAATTGCAGTCTTACAGATGCTATCAGTAATATTTTACTGTCTCTTTGCAGACAACAATATACATGAGCAGAGGGGGGGGGGGGACAGACTCTGAAAACTTCAGTACTGATGCAGAGTGGTATTAAGTTAATTATGGTAACAATGACTCTTTATACCGGATTTAAATTTATGTGTCATATTTTGACTACACCTTTCACATTTGAATGAAGCTGGTTTTTACAAAGTCGTGGCTGTTGAAAAAAAATTTGTGTCGCATATCCATCAATGCTGCAGGTTAATGACTCAATGTCTAAATGATCTTTAGGTGGTACAGAGGTGGAAGAAACACCTGGATAAGACATTAAGGAGGGCGAGGGAAGACATCACTTACGTGCAGTCTTTGCGTGTGGGACGGTAGTAGAAGGCAGGAACTATCTGTTCAAATTTGGCCTTGGCATTATTGTTACCCACAGAGGTCATAAACTGCAGAGGGGAGGAAGAGAAACATTGGATGTTTGTAAAAGATACTGTGTGTCTGTGCATTTGGTTGATGAGGGCAGGTTGCACACTCTCAGTCTCACACACACACACACACACACACAATGAGATGCTTGCAACTCAGCGTTTGTGTGGCTGACACCTTGCCCAGAGGAAGACTGTGCCTCTGCCATGGCTGCTGCTTGTTTTGTGCATCTGTATTTACTGCTCAGCATGCATTAGCACACAGCTAGGAAACTACAGGTCACACATGCACGCACACACACAAATCAAGAAAGACAAACAAAAGAATGGGGCTAGTGACAAAACGCACCACAAGCCTTCCTTTGTTGCACACTTTCACACAAGCACCCAGAGTGGAGAGCAGCATGATACGGTTAATCCGTCTGAACCAGATGCATGAAAACAATGTGTTTCTCTTTTCACCTCATTCCTGATATTTTCACTGTGAAATCGACCTGCTTTTAAAGTGAGTTTTAAAGTCTACAGCACAAACACCAACACACAAAGATATTGGTTGTATCTGCCAGCTGCTGGCTCATGCCTCTCAGGCCATGCTGAATTGAGACAGATGACTTGTCTTAATCTTCCAAGCAGGGATGCAGGGGCGGAGCAGCAGGCAGAGAGTGCTGCTCGCAGTGGAGCAGGGTGGGCTGGGCGAGGGCGAGGACAGAGGCCGCAGACGTTTCCTTCAAGCAAAGTTTCAGACTATGATCGATGGCTGGTCTTCTCTTACAAAACACAGGGCTTCCTTGTTCAGGCTTTGTGTGAATAAGTAAAACAAAATCATTCAACACTTAACATTCACAACCGACAGGAGTTCTCACCTCCACCTCAGAGGAGCTCCAGGGATCCAGCGGGATAGATTTCACCTTGCTGATCTGAGCAATGTTTCTGTGGAGGCCTGAGCAGCTGTGACACACAAACACGCCCAGCGTGTAGGATGCCCACTCCGGATCTGCAACGCAGCACAAAGACACATGTAGATGTACACAGAATTCATTTAAAAGCATTTAATATAACTGAGCGCAGGTAGACACCGATGGCTCAGCTCCGCCATAGTTGAAGTAGGTTTACCATAGTGAACAGCAGACAGCCAAAACAGTGGTTGACAAATTATTACAGGCAGACAGAACACCGGGACAGAAAAGAGCAGAAACTGGTATGGATAGAAATCTGACACAAGGTGTAGGCCAAGTAAGATCGGGGGTGATGACAGAGAGAAGAACGCAGAGAGACTATGGGGTTGTCAGTCTTTCAGATCCTGGAGGAGACTGACAGAACAAGACTGACAGATAAAATTTGTTTTCTGTCCATCCTTCTTCCTCACTCTGTTTGTAATACATGCTGGCTACCCCATCAAAACGAGGTCACTCGTCTTTGCATCTAAAAAAAGAATACATTTTTAAAGTGTCCACACTTCAACCCACACAAGAAGCGGATCACCCAAAATGGCCTAGATTTAACAACTCATTTCACATCCTCAGAGTGATCATAAAACCCTCCCCCAGTTTCACAGATGATCAATATTTGGGTGAAAATTATGTCAGTCTGCTCTCCATTTCTCAGTGTGGTGGCAGTAGTGAGAGTTGACTCGGCACCACTGATGGCTCACCTTGAATCCCCCTGGCAGGGTAGTGTTTCATAGATACTATTTCTGCCCACACACACATACAATGTCTGAACACTACAAAATGTCTCCCTTAATACAGTATTTACACAACAGTGCACATTTACTACATTGTCTTACTGCAACTCAGCAACACCTGCTTAGAAATGGTGAACTATATAATTTCCTTTGGGGTTAATAAAGTTTTATTATATTTTCTCAGAGGCAGGCATGTTATTATACCTACACAATACATACATATATCACAAACTATAAATAAATCTATAAATAAATCTATAAATTGGAGCAACAAGTTTTTAACTGAACATTTAATGAATATTAGAAATTCACAGGTAGTTTGTATATAGAGCTATTAGTGCGTGCAACATGCAATTTACATGTTTCAATCACGCTTTTTTGCATATAATACGAGTCACTGCTACCTCTAACACCCCTGTGTCCCCCAAAAACATAAAAAAAACGCTCAGCCCTCAGCGCTCATGGCATTTTGTCTTATTCTCAGAACTTTCAAGGCATTGTCATGTAGTTTATTTCAGCGTACTGAAGCCTTTCAACCATTGCTAGTGCAGACTAAGTGAACACACACACAGCAAAAAATAAATAAATAAAAAAAAAAACTCCATCACTTCCTTGTGCATAATCACAAAGCTGCACACATGTCAGACTGTCCATCTGTACACAAGAGACAAGAGGCTGATGGTGTTAGCCACTCCCATCTTCTGTGTATTATGTGGGTCTGCTGCAGTTGAGACAATCAACCAGTCTAACACAGAAGTCTCCAAGGAAAGAAAAGAGGATGAAAACACATTTGGCAGGAGAAAGACATCATAACAATGCATGAAACGCTTTAAAGTCAGTACAGTTGATCAAACTGATTAGTTGATCAACAGAAAAATTATCTCATATAAATAGAAAAGCAAGTTTTAAGAATTTGTTAGTCATCCAGACATTTTTCCAAGCAGAAAGTGCCAACCACTCTCTGGATTCAGCTTCCCAAATGCTGCTTTTCAATGTCATAATTCGCTTTAAACTAAAAAATGTATTTGCTTGAACAAACCAGGACATTTAAGACTTCATCTTGGGTTCCGGGCAAATGGGCTAGGTACTTTTTCCCCCACTACTTCTTGACACGTCAGACCATTAAATCAGAAAACCAATCGGCCGATTAATCCATAGTGAAAATAACCTTTAGTTTCAGCCCTAAATGAGGAACATCGTTTAAGTAAGAGACCTGGATGGATGGGCTTAATTAATGAGGATTAAAGAGGATTAATGCTCTAATATAATCGTGAGCTCATTGCATTTCACACTGGAGCTTCAATATTTCAACAGTTGCCTAATTAGAAGAGCGTTCACTTTAGAGCCAGGAGCCAAACCAAGAATTAACACAATACATTCAACAAATAGACTAGATGTTGGTGAGTTTAACTCTATAAATGAGCCTTTTTCCACATACCACACCTGTGTGCCTATGTGTTGTTTCCTCCTTGTATGCTCATGTACTGAACTGCAGATTTGATGAGTGCATAGCAAATTGGTGTGACCATCAGGGTGTGTGTGACAACAACGTGTACATGCAACAGGAAAGATGATTACACACTTGGCCCCTCAACCAACACAAAAGAAAAAGAAAAAAAAAAAACCTTGTGAAAAAGACACACCAGCAAAGAACATGATTCACATCAAAAGGTCACTTTTAAACCATCACTTTAAGGTCTACAGATGTTAGTAATTCATAAGGTTATCTGTGGCAACTGATTCATAAATACAGCTGGTTTTAAAACGCTTGTACATTATTTACATGCTCTTTTATTATTGGAGTCCTCCTCGTTGCGCGCCTGTGTGGGGATCTCCATTCTGTCAACTGTTCCATTATTTCATCACCGTGCCTAGACCACATCGTGGCCGTCTGACAAGAGAAACTTAACGGCCTTTCTTTACGCTCACGTGAAACGGAACTGCAGACGCTCTGTGAGAAGGTGGCACAGACAAACCATTTCCAGTTTGCAACCCACGGGGACAACAAAAGAAGTCGTACGGCGCAGGCTGCACAGTGTGCCCGGCACCTGTCAGTGGACCTGTCAGTGATGTGTCCCTGCAGACCTACCTGCAGCCCCGCAGTCGGCACACTTTCCATTCCCAGGTCTCCTCAGAAGCTGTTTCACACGCTGCCTGTTCTTTTCTTGGTCCGAAGCCATAATGCAAATGGCTCTGCTCGGCGGCTGAAAGCCTCAAAACTCTCCTGCATCGAAAGTAAGACTGCAGCCGAGCGCGCGCAGAGGAGGAGGAGGAGGAGGAGGAGGAGGAGGAAAGGGGGGGGCTGAAATTGTAAAAAGCGCGTCGCAGGGCGCCTAAACGACTATGGATGTAATATTAGGTGGAGAGAGACTGAAGAGTGGAGCACGATCAGTCTAAATGTGGTTGCTCTAAACCCCCATATAGATACAACAATAAATGCATTTCAGTCATTTCTCTGGGTGTCGCTCGAGTGAGACCCCCAGCGGCCATAACGGGAAAAGCAACCGCGCTCAGACACTCCAATACACTCTTCGCTACTTCAGAGCCTGGACGTATTTAACATCTATCACCTGATATATATATGTCTATAGATAGATCTATAGATATTGATATAGATCATAGATATAGATAGATATATATATGTTAGAACTGTCGTGCTTAGCGTCGTGGCCCGTGAACTCGCTCTGGGACACAGTCAGGATTCTAGGAGTCATAATAGAAGTAAACAAACATTGCCACAGCAGTAGGGCTATACTACATACCCCATCCATCTAAAGAACTCACACGTTGCTGTCTGCCTGTTATGTAATTGATGACTACGAAATTCCTGTCATTTAACTTGGATAATTTTTTTTTCTCCTGTCAAATTTAAGCCAAACCATTTTCAGACCCAGGTGTTCTCACTTGCGGCTGATTACACCTGTGTTGATTGACGGTGGGCGGAGCTACGTTGGGATTTGCGTGAGGTCACCAGCATGTACTAATTAGGTGCAATCAGCCGAAATAATTAAAATCACCTTAATACTTTTTACCTCCTGCCCCCCAGACAGCACGACTCTGCCACGGGAGGAGGAAGTGCAGTGTATTATTAAATACCCTTTAATCATCCAAATAGTATTTAAAGGGCATTGGCTCAACATTGCATTCCTGTTAGTGTTCCAGTGATTTTACAGCGTAACTTACATTACATGGATGTATCTACAGACGTTATAGTTGTCGCTACCATTCTAAAATGTATTATGAGGATACATCGCAGGAGTGCTCTTTATTGTGTTAAACGTTCCTTTAATCTTGCAAGTCACAAATGATTGTGCACCATTTCCCCAGATCTGTGTGACTATCCAGTAGATGATGCTTAGAAAGAGGAATTTGCCATTACGGCTGCAGTGAGGCAGCAGTCTGCAGGAACCCACTGCACTCTCTGTAAGAGCACAAACAGGATTATGTAACAAATGTGACTGACGTGTTGCTGAATTGTGAGCACATTGCGGTGTATGTTTTTGGTTCATATTCATTCAAATGTACAGCAGACACATTAGCATGTTCTCCGAAGTTCACAGAGGGCCTTTCAGAATCTTGACCTGACCGTTACAAACTGAACTCGTACTGTAACTGTTTGCGTTTTTATTTTTCAAAATGTCTAAAAATTCAGTACATGGTAAAAAGAAGTCACACTTTAAAAGAAATATTTGCAGACCTCAGTGGAGCCCAAACTCAGCTTGGAAAACAGAAATACTGAGGCAGATTTTTATGTTCAACTTAACAAAACATGAAAAGAAACTCACATTTGGAGAGAAAAAAAACAAAAAACAAAACTTCCGCTTTCTAAATGTAGGCAGATGTTAATGTTGGCTACAACGCAGAGGATTATAATTCTGGTCTGGGAAAGCAGGAACTCCAGCTGATCTGGTGTCAGAGTATCTAAGAGATGACTTGGTATGAGGAGGCAAGAAACCCGTCTATCTGGAGGAGTTAGAGCTGGAACGAGAGCGGTGACGCCTGCGACCAGGAGATCTGGAGCGAGAGCGGCGGCGTACTGGGGACCGTCTCCTTGGTGAGCGGGACCTGCAAGGACACAATTTTCATTTTTTTTTTTTTTTTACTCTTGCCGTGCAAAGGCAGGACGAATGAGCAGAATGTATGGTCGGAACCAAAGAAAATAAACATGTTCACATAATACGCAACAGTAGTCGTGTGAAATCAAATGCAGATTGACATGGTAAATGATTGAAACTCATTCAAAAGTACCTTCTCCTCATGCGTGGTGGACTGCGACGCCACATAGGTGGTGGTGGGGGCATTCTGCGAGGGGGAGACGGTCTACGGGGTGGAGGACGAACTCGTTGAGCCAGCACGGCAGAAGCAGTGATTTTCTGTCCATCAATCTGACCTGCCAATAAACAAAGTCGTCACGGAAAGTCGTCCCAACACGTATGCGATTACAGAGGATTACAGGACTCCGGCCTACCTCCGTCCATGTATTTGAGGGCTTTCTGGGCCTCATCAGGAGTCTCAAACTCCACGTAAGCGTAGCCCCTGGACAGGTGTGGGTGGTGCCTGTCCATTGGCATTTCGACCATTTTGATTTTTCCATAAGTGGCAAAGATCTCCTGGATGTGGTCCTGTGCAAAAAAAAAAAAAAAAAAAAAAGACATGTAGAATGCTTATCACAACCATGTTAGCAGAAAACTTTTATCTGTGGAGGAATGTTGTTATTGTTGATGTACAAAATAATCTGTATTCATAATAGAAAAAAATGACTGCGGACAACAAGACTACAGAAATTAAAAGCGTGTTAATTGGACCATAAGCATGATAATAATAACACCATCTCAGAGAGTCTTCCTTTATTCTTTTTCACTTTCTACAATTTCCATTATGAACGTGGTGGTTCTTATACCCAACATGATATTTCTGAGCTAGTGCCATAATCTCAAAAGCTTAATAATTTCTCAGCTGACCTTGGTGACATTCCTGGTCAGCCGCCCTAAGTGAAGTTTAGTTGGTTTGGGGCTTGGGCTTCTTTTCCTTCGCTCCTTATCATCTCCCCTCTTCTGTGTTTTGGACCTGCAGAATCACAAACGAAACATCGATTATCTTCATCATGACTCAAACAAGTGAAAATACAAGACGCCACAGCTTATAAATATTGTGTCGCTGCATTAGATGGAGGGACTTACGCTGAGCGAGAGCGCCGGCGGTTGTCATGGCGTCTACGGCTGGGGCTGGCGTTGCCCGAGGAGCTGGAAGAGGAAGAGGAACGAGAGCTTGAAGAACCAGAGCGGCTGGAACCAGATGAGCTTGATCCACTTGAGGAACCGGAGCTGGAACCAGAGCTGGTGCTTGAAGTAGAGCTGGATCTGGACCTAGTCAAAGCAAGGAAAAACATGTTAGGTTAGAAGATACATGTATTTAAGACATTCAGTGATTTTGTCACCAACATAAACACAAATAAATATCACGAAGAGGTAACTTAGAAGACAAACCTGCTGCTGCCAGTAGAAGCACTGCGGCGTTTCCTTACTTTCTCCCGTCCTCTCTCCTTATCTCCATCCTTGGTACCCGTCTTTTCTTTGCCTCTGTCTTTTGTTTTTTCCTCCTCCTTCCGCTTTGTGGGTGATGGTGCCCTAAATTCAGAGGCAAGCTGTGGTTACATATTTGCTTCAGAAAAAAAGAAGCAAAACATTTGAGGAGTTGGTACCATCAATAAATTTGATTTTTGGCAGATAAATTACCAAAACTATTAGTCAATCACCAAAACTGTCGGCAACCTATTTTCTGTCTATTTATTAACAAATACTGTTTCAGTACCAGTACAACGGTTGTTTCTTCCACACATGAACATGATCCAGCAATGTGCCTGTGGCAATAAATACCATCAGTTACTTTAAAAACCAAAAAGGGAGAAAATGATCGAAGAGAATTTCATTAAGAGTGTGAGCTTCTTCCTGAAAGTAAACACAGGCCGTACACATACTGAGCAAATAGGAGGCAAACCACAGCAATCTTTCAAAAGAATACATAATTTTAATACATTAAAATGTTATTGTAGGCCTACTGGGAGCGCGTGTATATTTTAATATTACTACCGTGATCACTGGAACATCTCAGACTAGTAAACTCTGCTGCCAACGACGGTACTCTCGACTAGAAATCCGCCGCCATTGATATTCATTCAACGACTCCTCAAAACAAGGAGGAGGCAGCCACCACATTTTCCATCGCTCACTACTCTATTCGTGAAGTTCACACACTTAAATATGCGACGCATTTTTCGTATGTTACGACATATACACTAGAAATTAAACTAGCTTGATTGCAACGGAATAAAAGGCCACACTTACATATCTTTCAAACGAGGCGATTTCGCTTCAACCACTTGCGCCCTGAGAAAACGTCGCTCGACGATGACGACAAAGAGGAAGTGACGTGTCCACCTGAGCGCCATTTACAACTCATTTGTTTATTTATGTTGTTGACAACGTTGTGTGTGTGTGACTATGTCGTAGCCATGCAAAAGACGGAGTGTTTCATCATGGTACGTGAAATACTTTAACAGAATAGGAAATCCAATCGAACTATCCTCTTGCCGACGTGGTTTCGCAAGGGGAGCGCTTCACTTTATAACCATACTGTGCTAGCTGTCGCTGCTGCTAGCTGCTGCTTTCAGCTAACTAGCTCTGCTGCTAATATCTAATAGTTACAGACGAACTGAATGCCAGGTTACTGCAGCGTATTCCTCCCACCACGACGACAGCTATTGTTCACCAATCACGTATAACTATCTTTTAATCGGGCTAAAAGTATATTTCTGAACATACAGTTTTTATATGTGTGGATCAGTGTGTGTAATGTGTAATAACTACAAGAGTGCTTCTTGATATAACACGATACAATAATATGTTGTGAAACGACAAAGGTTTCTTGTTAAGACGGGAAAAAATCTTGTTGTAACCTAATAAGAATCCCGTGAGAAACTGACCTGGTTTTTTTTGTAATGGTGGAAGCAATACACTGCTGTATTACTGGTGTTTTCACATACTAAAAGACGTCCGCAGTGGGAGCACCTATAGTCACACTGTTTACCACGTGTTCTTTGCAGTTTTTTTATTAATCTTTTAGAGATTAACAGCCAAACTCACAGAGTTTCTCCGGGGTGAGAGACCATGGGTCGGCTGGATGATGCCGCCAAACACAAAGTGGTGGAGCTGCGAAAGGCTGGTCTGAGTTTCCGTAAGATCAAAGCTGTGCTGGAGCTGGAGAACATCAAGGTGTCTGCCCAGGCCATCTACCTATTCCTGAGAGAGTTTCAGGGGAGGCCGCCGGGGAGGGTCAGACCTGTGGAGGCTGGAAGCAGCACATCACCAGCACAGGTGCAGCCTCGAGCCGGAGCAACACATGAGAGCTGGAGTAACATTCATCTCCAAAACCTTCTGCGGGAGGCATCTCACCATGCTGGCTTTACGGCAGCTGCAAACTTTGCCAAACAGACTACCACAAATCCAGATACTGTTGCAAAGCCATCTGGGTCTGGAGAGACCAGTGGAGGCAGCAGGCCAGAACAGCAACATCAGGGCGATAAGGAGGAAAATGACATTCAGATTGTTAGTGTCACCTCGCTTGCACAGAACAGCCAACGAAGAAGTCCCCAGTCCACTGTAACGGGAGCAGAGACAAGTGCTGCGTCGTCCACACTAACAGCTTCTGGAGCACTCATGAGGAGGAGGGTCACACCTTCTCCAGCCACCAATTCAATGCTGGCAGCTCGAAAGAGGCTTTTGGATAAAGCGCTGTCACACAGGATGAAGGTATGTGCTTATACATAATGTCTCCCATCTGTCACAATCCCAATCATTCATTCATTCATTACGTTTGTAATTATTGTGTAAAATAGCACAAAAGCCATGTCATTTGTCTAATACCATAAGAATTTGATCATTTTTGAGTCTTAACTTGCATACATTGTTTTTCAACAGTCATTCCACCAGGTGGCATCATTGCTGAGGAGAGATCACTTGAGTGTCCAAGGTGCTGATTTGAGAAGTACAACGCAACAACCACCTGAAACCTATGATCTGACAACTGAAAAGGTGAGAAAAAAGCAAACCTCAAATTCCAAAACAAAAGTGTTTGCTCTTTATCAGTGTCAGACTGTCACGGTACCTGTTAAGTCCATGGTTATGTTTGTATGATGAATCATTTGCACCAGTAGCTGGTACCAGGTAGTATTCCAGATATGTCCTCATCTGATTTCTGGGAGCCTGACCGATTTAAGTTTTTATTAATAAGATTGCATTAGAGCTTTTCATAGTTTTTCACTATTTTCATGATTTTTTTTTTTATGTTGCACAGACTGTTATGGAAAGTCAGCCTGGAGGAGGCAGTGCCCCCAGGCGTTTTGTCACACAGAGACCAGGTCTGTCTGTCCGTTCCCTTCACCCTCCCCCTCGTGTTGGCATTCGCCTTCCTAACCGGTCACCATCACCTTTAACATCCTCTGCTCCTGGGGTTGCTGTCATCCGTCTACAGACCCCTGGAGGCCAGGGTACCGCTCGTAGTGATGGGATCTCTGGCCCCCAGCAGGCGGTCCATGATGCCGGAGGGAGAGGTGGTCTGCAGGATCAGATTCAGACCCTGGGCTCTGAGGTACGCAGCTTGGGTCTGGCAGTGAAGATGCTTGTGGAGCAGCAGTGCCGCCTGGAAAGGGAGCAGGCGCAGCAGACACACATTCAGAAGCAGATCCTCAGCACTCTCCAGAGTTTTGCCTCCAAACTGGGACGTTGTAGCAGTCTTCAACAGCAGCACAACAAAACTCCATCACCCTCTGATTTGCCAACAGCTTCTGCATCTACCTCCTTCAACCAAGACACCTTCAACTTCAGTCAAGGCACGTACACTCAGTGCAGCCAAACCCAGCCAAGCTACAACTCTTTAGAGAGTTTAGAAAATGTAGAGGCCTTTAAACTGCCAGGACTCAACCCTTTAAGCATGAATGGGTTCCCACCATGTAGCAATGCTGAGAACCTCCCACTTACTCACACTCCCCCTCACTCACAAGCATATGCAGCTGCATACCCACAGCAAAACAGTCAAACACTCATGCCACCCTACACACAGTCCTATGTCTCTTCATACAGCCAGTCACATTTGCAGACTTTCAGAGGATCAGAGAGTAAAACATCCGATTTCCCAAACAGCTGTCCAGCGAGGACTCTCCCGGACTGCAGTGTGTCCACCCAGCCAGCGATGAACTCCAACCACTCTTCACAGGATCAGCAGATCAATATTATCAAAGTGGAAGGCCCTTAAATGGCCTCATGTGCTATTGTGTAATTTGGGACCATAAGGGCTTGGATGTGTTTTTTTGAGTCACTTTAGAATACTTATGTAAGACGCACACAGGGATAGATGCTAATAGTTTTAAGCACTGGCAGCCAAATCTGGTGGCCAAAGTAAATTTTTGGTGTCCCACATGTAAAGTAATGTAAAAACAATACAGAAAAGGCAGTTTAACGCAACTTAACACAGCCTTCCTCAACTGTGACACTTCAATAAATGAAAAGACATTAACAGAATCAAAATATATTTTTACAATAATTTATTTAAATTGAAAACTAAGTTCTTTGTAAAAATATGGTACATATATTCTCTCACAGTTCTCTAAGTTTGGATTTGGGATGTTTGTGGAACTGTAATGTTGCTTTGGCAAAGGCAATTTATATCCAGTGTTGGGATAAACGTGGTGGCCACAGGGGGCCATGATTAATGTCGAACCCTGCACACATGTTTTTACACTGAACACATGCGTTGGCATTTCATAATTATTTTATTTCCAAAGTACATTTTAAGAGAATAAAAACTGCAATAGAATAAAGGGATTACAATGCTGTAATAATGTGTTTATGATTTGTCTTTACAATGGGCAATGCTTACAACATTATTAGAGAAAATGATGAGTTGTTTGCAGGTACTTCACATTCATTTGTTATTTTTTAACAACATGTTCTGTTTATTTTGTATCTGTTATTTTTGTATAAGTTGGACTGGCATTAAGAACTGTTAGTTTTTATACCTCTATGCTAACTGAACAGAATACATTTAAATGTGTAATGCAGTGTGTGAGAAGTTAACATATTCTACAACATATCACCGACGAATCGCTGAAGCTTTCCACTGCAAAAGTTGAGTTAGAATAGCAATGAATCACACCTATTTGACCACTCTCTTCAGTAGGTGTGATGGAGCAGATCTAATCAAACTGTCAAGCACGACTAAGCAATTCAAAGGCAATGTGTATAAATCAATAATAATCAAGCAACAATAATATTAAGTCTTTAAATGGAGGAAAGCCTCTCGCTGACCTTATTTTCAGTCTTGTGACAGTGGACCACACAAGAGCAATACCATCAAAATGCCAATGATAGCCACAGATATATTGATGAATGCTTCTCTACACAGCAATCTAACACTATCCCTTCAACACCATGGGTGAGCCAATGACAAGTGTCTGGGCATGGTGGCAGATGGAAGCATAAAAACACAATGATCAAGAAGTTCCAACTCTCTTCCTCACTGGTGACTGACAGCACACAGCTCATGAGGTGAAGGGGTGAGGGTGAAGCCCACAACTGGTGTGAGATCCAGTTTATCATCTGTGACTCCAGGTGGAGGAGTGAAACGAAAGCGCTGGAGGAGGGAGGTGAAGAAGAGGAAGAGCTCCATCCTGGCCAGATTCTCTCCGAGACACACCCTGCGACCTGAGAGAACACAGAGTTGAACTGGACCGTATCTGTGCAAGTGTGATGAATCTGTAATTGTTAAAATACAAAAGCTTGACAAACTTGTTGTACCTGCAGAAAAGGGCATGAAGGCGTCTCTCCTGATAAATTTACCCTCCTCATCCAGGAAGTGGGAAGGGTTGAAAGTGTGTGGGCTCTCCCATTCGCTCTCGTCATGCAGGACAGAAGTCAGAAGAGGAAACACAGTAGTCCCCTGTAGGATAAGGAAGAAAGTGGGGTGTCTCATATAAAATCTTTCAAAGTTTCCAGCGAAGAACATATCTAGCAAAAACAAACGTGTGTTGATTTGGACTGACGTGGGCCACTGACCTCTTTGATGAAGTAGCCCTGGAAGTTGACGTCTCGGCTGGTTTTGTGAGGAATAGCCATGGGGACAATGTTGGCAAATCTCTGTGACTCGTGGATGACAGCATCAGTGTACGGCAGATTCTTCCTGTCCTCTACTCGCACCTGGCGGCTTCCTATCACCCTGCTCAGCTCCTCCTGGACCTGGTCTGGATGCATGCAAAATAGGAAATCAATCTGATGAATGTGCGATGCCCAAATTTCATGTGAGCTGAGACGAGCATGTGGATGTGTTTTTGCACCTTGAATATGAGGGTACTTGGCCATGAAAAGTAGACACCACTGAAGTGTATTTCCTGTAGTATCAGATCCAGCTGCAAAAAGATTTATCACACTGTAGACCAGGTTGTCATCATGGTAGTGTAAATCCTTGATTTCAGACTCCTAGTATAACACACAGAAAAGAGGGATTATACTGAATGATTGATTGATCTGTATTATAAGCCTAGGAGTGGATACACTGGAGTTGGACACCTCACCTCCAGATTTAGCTTACGGGTCAGGAAAGCATCAACAAAGCATCTGCACATATCAGGGTTCAGAGTCTCCTTCAGATCCGCTATTATGCTTTTTGTGTCCTCCTTGTTTTTCTCCACATTCTTCATCAAGTCCCTCCAGCTTTTAAGAAAAGGGCCCAGCCAAGGAAACATGTTGTATATCTGTAATAAGATAAGATAAGATAAACTTTATTAATCCCACAGGGGGGAAATATACTGTTACAGCAGCTCAAAAATCAGACGAAATTAAATAAAATGCAATTAAAAATTTTAAACATTATATACACACAATGCAATAAATATAAATGACATACAAACAAGACTCTAAGGTACATGTAAAGTCATCTGTCCTATTGTGATGAGGTCGTGGACAGTGACCCAGCAGATTATAGTGCAGCGTTATACAGTCTGATTGCAGTGGGAATGAAAGACCTGCGAAAGCGCTCCTTCTTACACTTTGGGTGTAGGAGTCTGTCACTGAAGGAGCTGCTTGAGGCCCCCACATTTTGATGCATCGGATGGGAGGTGTTGTCCATGATGGCGGACAATACAACCAGGTTCACTGAAAGCCGTGAGACCTTAAGGCCCAGCTTATTTTATTTAATCAATGTTGTTGCGTGGTTGTTATATTTAAAGTGTAACTACACCCTCAAATTCTGCTAGAACCCTCTCTCCCAGCATATTTAAAGCTTTGTGGATATGTAATGTCTGGTCAAAGGACAGGCTGGAGACTGACGGACACTGATTAGAGTCTTTTTTATATACATTTCATGACGTGGACAAGACCGTCCCAACCGGTTGACTCAAAAAACACACAAAGCAGAAACGGGTTAAATTAGAAAATTATTTGGTGACACTTTCTTTTAGGGCTGTAAATTCAAAATGATAATATCCCAGGTCAATTCCCAGAGAGACCTACATAATTTGGAAGGATACTAATTGCACCTATGAGTAAAAATAAAAAGGAAATTAAATATGGGAAGTGGTCAGTTTGTACCCTTTCAATTAATGTATTGTGATGGAAAAATGTAACCCTATAATCTGTTTTTCCTGTGTATTGTATTTTGTTTATCATTTTAATGTCTTCTACACACTTTATTACATGAGTGCATTAGCTGTGGTATTTTGCCTCTAAAGCAAATTGCAGGAAACCATTGCAAGGGCAGGAACTATATGACCCCCATAAACCCCACTCCCTTCCTCTGCAAGAAAGGAGATACTATCTGTGACCTGCAACTAAACCCTACCCCCTCCCTTTTAACACATACAGGC
>JAVQJF010071660.1:0-11566 GCA_036023855.1 Gadopsis marmoratus
AATTTTAGAACAAAATCATTCATACATGGACAGCCGGCAAGAGACTAGTGCCTGGACACGTGAAGAGGTTTCTGGCCTCGTCAATGACTTGACTAAACCCACTAAACTGTGTGACACACGTTTTGCATGGCGAGTTGAAAATGTAATCTTTGAAAAAGAAGCGCCAGTGTCGAAACTATCTTGTTGCCACTGTAGCAGCCAGGGTTGTTCAGTCAGCTGAAACACAACGCTGATCATACCTCTGTAGTCGGCCTCGAAGGGAAATGTCACTTTCTGCTACTCGGACAAGATATCATCAATGTGTGAAATTCTGTGCATTCCAGGAGTTAAATTATGGTTATATTTTGTATTTTTTTTTTTTCTATTAACTTTAGCTACCATGGTACTTCTACATCATTTAGTGATTTCTTGCATGTCCCAGAAGGTTCCTCAGAAAACCAGAGTGTATGTCTGAACATTCAGCTGTCTGTGTAGCTGGGGAAGACAAGTAACCTATCCATTATTTAGACAAGAATAGGACAGCAAGAATTATCCATCAGAAAAAGTGAAGTACACCATGACCGGTACTCTGGTCTACTGAAGGTACCTTTGGTGAAAAAATGCACATGTTCTATCATGAATTTGTCCCTGTAGGGTTTCATGTTGGCATTTAAATGGTGCCACTGAACCCTTTGCTCTGTGATTTATTTTTTATTTTTTTATTTTTTAAAGTTTATTGTTGCATACTGATGCATTAGATAACTCGGAGTTTTTAAAAGCAATTAAACTCTTGAGCTTTGCTGGAAAGGTCTTGACATGTCATGTAATTTTATATTTTTGGCTAATTAACAGAAGTAAGGAGACGTCGCCAAAGACAACATAATGGGTCTAGAAATGTAAGAACCATCACTAATAGCTGTTTTTTATGTCTGGAGTTAGTTACTTAGAGCAAATTATAGCCCTAGTAGTATCTGCTGCCCTCATAGCTGGGTTTGTGTTTTTGAAAGATGAAATGGCCGTGAAATAAAAAAATAAAGTATGGTCTCTAATAGGAGGGCATGTTTATCATATTTTTTGAGGGATTTCACACTTAGCCAGCTGACTATTAAAAACACTGGTTAATTACTTGGCCAGTCAAATGCAGGCTGTGGTCCCTCACTCTTATATTCATGCACAACCGGGACCTCAGTTTCATGACTACGTTAAAAAGCTACTTAACACCCACTAAAAATGAACCTTGATGAATTCACCTTGCTGCAGTGATGTGACGACGTGCGGTTACAGGTGCAGCAAAAGTAGTATATTGTGATGACCAGTGCAAAAGGGGGTTGCATACATTTGCAAGCCACTAAATGTGCAAGAGTTGGGTAAAGTTGGCTAGTGAAATAATTGATGGTTTGGATGGTCTTCTCACAGCTCAAAACTTGGAGAATAGCTGGACCAGTCACAATGGTTCAGGACGGAAATGGCTCAATTAATTGAGAGGAGACTGCAGATCAGCTTTTCCACTGTAAGAAAATAACATTTTTTGTTTGGGAGTTTGGAAAACAAAGATCCAAACAATAGCCTTACTGTGTGTGCATCTACAAGCTGTAATTGGCAAGTGGAAATTGGATTCATTTGCTGCATAACCTTAACAGTAACAAAGCCGTATTTGTGGTTTCTTTACCTAGAATGTTATTATACAGTCCTATTCAACCGCCGCTGATACTGAATCATCGCTGCCCCGTGTCACAGACTGGAAAACCAGCAGATATTGAGATTTCATGAATTCAAGAGGCTTCCAGCTGCTAAGCCCTCCTCTTAGGTAATAAGATTCTGGACCCGTTGCCCCGCTGTCTAAACAGCCGCGGGCTCCGAGGTGTGTGTGTGTGTGTGTGTGTGTGTGTGTGTGAGATGAAGGGTTGGGGCGTGATTTGTCATCAAAAAGAGACAGTGCAGCTGCAGTTGGGGTGATTCTTGTTGTCGACACTGGTCAGCGGAAGCCGTAACTCATTCCACTGTCTAACTGAAGCAATCGCTGCCCGGGGACTTTTCAATGCTCCTGGGGACCCACTTAACATGAACCTGATCCTCACAGGACATGGCTGCTCGACACTCCTTCTGCACTACCACCGTGCACTAGCAAAGAAGGTTAGGCAGAGTCCAGAGGGATTTATATGCAAATGAGACTTCCACTGTTGTCATTTTCTCAGCTATAGGTCAAGACTTTGTTTCCTTCCTCCAACTTTCTGATTTATATTTGGTGCTTCTCATCACTGTATGTAACGTCCTCGCGTAGGACTTAATTAACTCGGCTGCAACATAGTGTATGTAGTGGTAATAGATTATTCTCACATCACTGTTTTCTTTCATATTTGTGTAACGGTTATGCTTTTGCACTATAATTCAATCCTTGCTCAGTGATCACACCGTGCTTATTTGATGATTTAAGTAATTAAGAATAAAGTTGTGACTGTTTGTTTTTTAAGAATTTAACTAGTAACTCAACTAGCAATTACATTCTTCCTACCCCCCCTGGATTTGTTCATAATATCCATTTAAATGAGCTATCTTCTTTCCAACAGCAGCTCTTTGACTCCCACACACATCCAAAGATTAACAATAATAAATACCCACTTTTAGCCCTTGGCATGTGTGCATTTTCTTTTTTTCATTAATTTTTTTTAATGAAAAACGTTACCTTGACAAGACTCATGATCCCATTTGCTTTTTGAAATTTTGACGAATTACATCTACTGAGCGAGTGCAAACATAACACCCATGTACGCATTGGTGCTTGTCTGTATTTATCACAGATTGATCTGCAATAATCCACTAAAAATGAACCAATCGATGTCCTTGTATGCAGTCGTGTCACTGTTCTGGCTCCGAGATCTGTTTTTGATAATGTGTTGGCGGTGTCTGGGCAGCGCACCACTGCTGCCAGTTCCCCAGACGTGTCAGTAATAAGACATGTCAAACTGATGCCAGCCAATCGGAGGCCAAGCAAACAGACACATGGTGTCTCCCTCATGAACGTACTCTTACCTACAGTAAATACCAGTTGGCAGCTACCGCTATGGTCATCAGACATGCAGAAATAACTCATTTGGTTGTTCTACTTTAAAAAAACCTGCTTGTCAGATCTGTCTTCCAGGCTGGCAGACTCTTTCGTGGTTTATTACTAGAAGTAGTTTTGGTTATTGTCCCCAGTGCTGATAGCAGTTGAAGCACTGTAGTTAATGAGTCATTTCTGAAATATTGCACACATATGTATACAAGCGGTTTCTGTGGCGCTTTGCTTCAGTGAATTAAACCAGCTTTAAAAATACTGGAAGAGACCAATTAGACACATTCTACCACAGGCATTTGTCAAAATCTGTTAAGTAATTGATATAATGTGCAAGTTTCCCATGTCTGGCAATAAGAAGAATTTAAATACACACAAGCAACTAATTTAGACAGTCGGCCCAGTCATGGAGGCCGTAGTCTGATTTTTACAAGCAAAAAATGAAATAAGCCAAAAATCTCTGGGATGTTATTGCTTAGTCAATTGCTTATCTGTAACAACCTAAGCAGTATAGGTACCAACTAGTTATTGATTACTAGAAGGTATTAATGTGATAAGGGGACATATGTCAGCAGCAGAAAAATTTAAAATATATTGCAGAAGTATCATTATGTGCAAGTAGTAATGGATGCAATGGATATGGTTGGCTTTACCTTGAGTCTAAAACATGCTGCCATCAAAGCATAAACTACTGAGATTCAGCTACTTAAACCATAATTGCACGCTTGCCAACTCTGGTTGTCGATAAAGAAAAATAACTCAAACCACCAATAAGCAAAACCCCAAGCAAGAATCTGACCTTGTAAAACACATGATTGTGACCTCATCAGGAACCACTGAACTTGAATTAATCTCCGAATGCAAATGAACACAAAGGTAATGGTAACGGGAGCAGTGACCCACCCGTCGTCGGCCACACCATAACGGTTACTATTACAGTCTTTTCTCACAAGTGCAGTTTAACAAACAGCTCTATATAGTGTTGCACAGTATTGGCACAATCGGCACATTTGGGCATAAAAATATTAGAGCTGGTCTGTGCAGCACGTTCAGACTCTTCTGTTGTGTTATTAATTTGCAGAGATTGTCATTTTGTTCTCGGGGTTTGCCCTGTAATAAGCCACATGAGGCTACATGTATTTTACATTTTATTTGTGGTTGGGCCTGAATAAAACCATTTTTGTGCAACATTTACGTTTTCCAAGTTCTCACAGTTTAGACCAGAGGCTCGAAGCACTCAAGCAGCAGTGCTTTTAACATAAGACAGGAAGTGAGGAGCTTTTTAAGGGTAATTTGCTATTTTGTTGATTGTTGTGAGTTTTCGTTTGCTTGGCAGGTGCAGTATAATGGATGACGTCCCAGTTAAATGTGGAATCCTGCTTGGTTTTTTGTGTTTAATTTGGACAGTTTCTAAGTCACAAACGGTTATCTTCTAGTGATTAGCGTATAAACAGCCATTCTTGCTTTCAGAAGAGCTCCCGGCATTGTAATTATTCTCATGAAAACTACAGCGTTTCGACTAAAATTCAAATGCAAGTCGCTGTCAAATCTCTTAAATCCTTATAAATTAAATGACAAACTCGATGAGGACAACGCAACAAAACAGTATGCGGACTAAAATAACTTGTTTTTTCAAGCAGGTGGTGCCTTACAGAGCTCCACACAGATCATCAACCAGCAGATGACGAGTGACCCCACATTTGTTTGTGTTCAGACAACGGAATGCACGTCAGGCACTGTCCATATATAGACCTAGTAGCACAACAGTCATGCGCTGGAGTGGCTGGCAGGGGTATTTAAAGTATGCAGATAAACAACAACTGCATTCAGGTCAGTGGAAAAGGAAAGGCACAGAAAACTGTCTCAATATATGAAGAGGAGTTCCTTGATCGTACTGTAGGTAAACCCTGGTACACTTTAGGGACGGACTTGAACGCAGCACCTGTATAAAGCAGCTTCCACCCATCAACTAAATGCAGTTTGGCACAAAGCTCTGCATGGTCACTTCTTGCACCACAACGCCTCATGACTCTTGTTGAATCGCAGATGGACCAACACTTTGTTCTCTCTGAGTGTAGAACCATCAATCCTAAAGTCACCTTTACAGCCAGTGAAACTTGAGTTGCTGGTTATCGAATCATTAGTAAAACTCTACAAATGGCTCATATAAGTGATCTATTATGTATGTTGGTTGTGCTTGTTTTTAAATGCTTAGCTAATGGAGGGAGTAAAACAAAACCAGCATAAATCCACAGGAAGGTAGAAAATTTACTGCTATTATGCTTTTGACATGTTGATGTGAAGGGACCAGTGTGGAGTTTTTTTTGTGAATGTGCACTCTTGTTGGTGTTACGTCCATCAAAATTTCCTCCCTTTCATCACTGAAAAACAGGTTATTAGTAGATAAATACACATATCCAGCAGAATGATCATAGACTCTGACCACCTCGTGACAGCACTGCCGCTCTTTGTAGTTTGGTCGTGCATTGAACAAAATGATGGCTGCTGAGTCCAAACAAGATTTATTAACAGTGTTTCTATTGGCTGACAGTGTGAATTCATACTTTTATAATTGAAGTGAATGAGAGTCAGAAGGAATGGTAGCAGAGGCCCTGACTACACCATTTTTAGTCTCGGCGCACCCATTCAAAACTTGTTCTATATGCCAGCCAAGTATATGAAGTTTTTGTAGTGTTATTATTATTGATAATTAACAAGATTATAATGGATAATAACAGATTCTAATAGCAATGACCATGATCCTTTTTTATATTGGTCTGTAGTGCTTTCTTGTGCTTTTGTGTGGGTGCAACAGGTAATACCCAGCGTAGTTGTATGATCCATGTTAATATTTATATATTATGGTAGGAGCCTTGACAACCTACATACACTCTTAGAAGCAATATGTCCTTGTGAGCGACTAAAGCAAACTGCAAAATGATTGTTGCGTTATTCAGCATATTTCTAAGAGTTTTTGCATTGAGCTCTACCGGCTACTACAATACCGAATGTTAACAATATATTAGTAACCTAATTTAAAACCAAGTCTATCTACAAAATTTACTGTGCTATTTAATTCTTATTGCACCACCATATCTGCGATGAGATAAGCACTGACTAATTGGCTGTTTCTGCTCGCCTGGATAAATGCCACAGATCAGCAGCCACTGCTGGCTCCACTGAAAATTATGAGCTAATAAAGATAAGGATCATGGGAAAATTGCAGATTGGGGACCACTCATATTCCCTGTGACTGTGGATGCACATTATATGCCCTCTTGTGAAGTAATCATAGACGATCAGTTCTTTCTATGCAAGTTGTGATGGCCACATTTAAGAACCTTGAGGTTTATAATATGATGTGTGGATACCTTGACTGCCGAGACCCTGACTGCTGTATGAAACTCACTGTTGAAACTGTGTGTTAACTTTCAGGACCAGGTCATTCCAAAAGGCTCATAATGCAGCGTTTGATAGCGGATCCTCCTCACTGCGGACTTCTGTTTGTTATATTTGGATAATAACACTTCTGTATCTTACACAAACTTTAACATACACTTAAAAAAATCATGTCTTACAGTGGCAGCATCTGTCAAAATGGATTTCTTTCGAGTGTGATATAGTAGCGTTAAGTCAATATATTGTGATACAAAGAACGTGAGTACCTCAAGTGACAGGCAGCCAAACACCAACTTGATGACCAACGACAGCTGGAACGACACTTAATTTGCTTCGAACAGATCTTCTTGTGTGTTTCAGAAAATGTACATTATTACAGAGCATGAATTCATATTAAAGGTGACATCTACAACATTTATGAATTCAAGAGAAAACATGTACTGCGTAATAGTGGAGCAATCGGAATAAACGTAAATCAAATCATCCATCTAACAATTTATTTTCCCTGCTTTTGAAACAAAGTTCTATTATGTGTAACAGTGCAGACATTACAGTTTTAAATCACCTGTACACTGACATTTCAGGGTTTTGTCTAAAATCATAATGGCATGTATAATCTAAATTCCCACTTCTCCCAAATCACATAGCTCATTAAATGTGCCATTAAAAAATGGGATGGCTACAGTAAAATAACCGTTGCTTCATTAGCATTGCTATAACCAAGGCCAAAATGTCACTTACTGTGTATAATATGAATACATAACATGCACACTAAAAACAAAAAGAGTAAATCAAACCTACATGAAACACCGCGTCCTTGAAAATGGCCCCGCTGCTGCTAATCATTAGCAGCTTACTCAATTAAGGTTTCTTTTGGGCTTTTTGTGAAATCTAGAAAGAGCAGATGTTTGGAAGTCTCTTGACAGAAGTTGAATTGAGGTAGAATATGCACATCCAGAGTTCTCAGGTGATGCTCTTACACCCTTTAGTATGCCCAGCGTGATCCCGATCTTCTCCGCCAAGTCGGCACACACCCTGTGATCAGGCAGAGTGATGGCAGTCATAGCCTGTCTGGATGCAAAGCGAGTTGATGGACCTGGCAGCATAACATGCTATCAGCGAAGAGCCAAATAGGCGGACAACTCCCAATGGAGAGCAGATGTATAGCTATCAATTGCCTCCTTGCAGGTAAAGGTAGAAACCCATGAGTCGAATTGTCTTTCTCTGAAGGAGAGCGACGCAGGAAGCAGTGCAGGATAGGAATTTGGTATCGGGAGACACGGGTAAGCACCTCGAGTCGTCTCCACAGAGCTCATCAGCAGCAGTGCAGGACCTGACCTGCTGCCTTTCAGCCAGGCCTGGGCTCAGTCGAGACGGGATATACTTGTTCAATGTTTTCAGGACACTCTCTCGGATATAGGCCATCTTTCTCATTGTACCTAAAAACAAAAATATTTAAGCTGGCTTTTAAAAAAAAAAATTTTTTTTTAACGGTGAGCAGAAGTATTCGCTTAAGCAGATCTGGGATTTTTAGGCCTTGATATTCTGCGCAGGGTTTCGGTTAAATTGGTAAATCTCAAACAATGAGATATACCCTAAAAGTTGGAAATTTGATCCTAGAAGTTGCAGATGAATATCAGTCTAGGGTATCAGCTAAAGATTATAAGTGTTAACTTTCACAATACGTGGTTTTGACTTTTAAAATGTAAGAAAACAGTGAAAAATGTGCCTCACAACTTCCCATACTGCAAGGTGATGTCTTCATAGTGTCATAGTGCTGCTCTGAAGAACCAAAAAGAATATTTCATTTACAAAACAGAAGGAATCATTCAATCAATTATTTGAACCATTAGACGATTATCAAAAGCTGTCCATGCCCACTAATCGATTGACTAACTTGGCACAGTGGAACATCTGTTTTTTTTAGGGTTGGCTCTTTACTCCATTGCGTTCAGCATTAAAACAATGACGGAGTTGAAAGTGCTGACTTTCAGCTTGAATTTCTGAGTGTTGTCATCATTTATTGGGTGACCAGTGTCGAAAAGAAGCAGAAAATGCTCCTGATGCTGAAAGTCAGCACTTACACCTCCATTCATTGTTTCATTTCAAGAGCCAAAGCAACATAACATGTGTCATGACTTGCACTGTAGATGTAATCTTCATCACTGTAATGAGGCTCCTGTAGCAGGCAGCGTGGTGTTTATTTGCCTTACTGATGTTAGAATAGTCTAAAATAGCTGAGACTTCCTCTCGGTTTATACAGCAAATGCCCTTTGACAGTGCAAACAATATTACATTGTCACTTCAAGGTTTTTGGTAGGTGGGGCTCTTAATTAGTTCTCGAGTTACGGCGCAAAGGGAGGACATTTCAGACGTTTTAAAGCGAAAACAATCGGCAGATTAATTGATAAAGAAAATATGTAAGTTGCAGCCCTCCATTTATTTGTGTCTCAAAAGACAAAGGTATTTTTCCTGTAGTGTTCTTTAGTGTTTATTTAGCGTTGCCCTTGGGTTTAAGTACCTGCTGCATGCTGCGGAACCCTTTAGAAAGGAAATTAATTGTGGCTGATAAGCTTCTTTATCGTTAATTTATGAGCTTTAGATAGAGCCCTAATCGCAAAGAAACATAAGATTCAGCAGCCTCCAGACGGATCAAAGCACAGCAATCTGAACCGCGTTCCCTGTAAACACTGTATATCATCTTTACCAATATGCTGACATCCTCCCCATAGCTTCAACTTGGCTAATTTGCAGTATTTCCTTTTAATGGATTTTCATTTGCGTGTGCGAGTGATGCGTGCAATAATATCTATGCCTATGCTGGCTTGCGTGACCGTTATACTTACTTTAATTTTACGGTTTCATTATCCCACAACAGTCTACCGAAGAGATTTTATTTTTTTAAAAAAATCAGAAAACATACTTGTATTGGTTTCAAATGTACTATTGGATCTATTAATTAATCAACGGTCTTCAACTACTGAAAGAAGCCTAGCAGGCCTGTTACCGAGGCAGCGACTCCTCACAGTTGAGAAGCTGAAAGCAGCAGCTGTTTCGTCTCTGCACAGTATGTTGTTGTGCATACAGTAAACGGGGTTATCAAGGCCTCGGCTGTTTCCAAATGCATATTAGAAGGCTTTTTCTTTATTTTCCCAACAATATATAAAGTACAGCTTTTCTAAATTTCGCCTATACTGGTTGTGCGCCTTTCTGCTGTTTTTCTAATTTGCTTGAGAAACCAAAAAGACGAGGCTTAAAAACTTTGGAGGGACAGTACATCGGCAATGGAAATCTTATATTTAAAGACGGTTTTTATCCTGTGCCGTGCCTTTTCAGTACACCACCCTCCATAATAGACAATGACCTCCAAGGAAAGTCCTTAAGCCACTGACAATTAGTTTGCTCAACAAATCCTCCGAGTCGTATGGAGTGTGTGTGAAGTAATTTGGTAAAGTCTGATGTTGACTGCGAGGCTTTGCTGTGGCAGCCATTTCAACAGGTCACGTGGCTTCATTCAAAGGTCCATCTGTTTTCTACAGTCATAATTGGCCAGCTAAATAGTTGCATTTGGTAGGGAAATTAAAATATATCCCAGCCACTGTGAACTGTTAACAAATAAGTGAAGCTTCCTGCCCTGCAAAGACTCAAAACCACATTAAGAACCAAAGCCACAATGTGTCTTCGTTGCAATTTTGTCCTTTATAGCTTCCCTTGTCCTTTTTTTTTTTTTTTTTTTTTTTTTGTTAAACGTGCCACATTTCAAAGCAGATGGGTTACACCCAAGGACTGGCCCACTGCTATTCATTCTCATTCTCTTTTTTAGCACTTCTTTCCACTCTGGTTGCTCCTACGTTGGGGTAATTACCATCCAGTATTCTCCTGAAGGCTCTAGCTGTAAAATTCAATCAGCAACCAAGCAAGATTTAACTCCCAAACTCCCATATGTTGAAGCAGTAAAGCCCTGTCCATTGATTTAGCGGTAACATCCTCTTTCGCACTCTTTTCGGCTGTGCTCTGACTGCTCTGGCATTGGCTTTTTATATGTGACTCCAAATAATACCGGAAATACATGGACTTTGTTAAAAGTGGACTGTGGGGATATCTAAAGCATGAGACTCTCTAAACGGAGCTTATTGCAGATAATATTTCAGTAGCTGCTGCTTAAGCCCAACTGCATTAAGTTAAGCATGAGATTTAATTGAAATATTTGGGGTGACACTTACTAGTGCTGAAATAATACAATAATACTCATGTTGTGTGCTCCAGTCAGTTGCTTTTAAACCTTCCCAACACTGCGGACAAGGTTTGATTTCATCAAACAATTGCTAACGGCAGCAATAGGCCAATTTCAGGACCAAATGACCTACACACATCACTTTAAATAGACATGAGTCTAATTTCCAGAGCCCCTGCAGAGGCTAATAGATATTCTGCTGTCCCCACACACCATGTTTTGTTGCATGGATTAAAACCCCAGCTATGCATTTGCTAATGTCACATCTCGTTTCACTCGTTTTCTTGTCTCTCTTCGCCCTGGACACAAAAGGCAATAAAACACTCACAGAGGGTGCTGTGCCCTCTTTGTATCAATCAGCGTTAACTACCTGTCACGAGCTTATTACTCTGGGCCATATGTGACACAAAAAGCCTATTAGAAGTGAACAGTTGGTATGCTGAGAAGCCACCGCTACTCCAGCCACCACTGAACCTTCAGCAGCAGTTACAGTTGATGAGCTTGAACAGTGGACGCTGCCCCCCTCCCTTCTTTAAATGATCTGCTCTCCCTAGATTGTTTACAGGTAAATGTAGGTTGTTGACCTTTGCTTAGAGTCCTGCTGTGTCTGTTTTTTTAAATCTCATTGTGCTTCATGCCATGTAAGACGCCGTACAAATTAATGTCGCCAGCTCACCGGTTCTTTTTCCTTGGACCACGTTTGGTAGGTGCTGACCACTGCTGACCCCCCACAACACCCCACAAGAGCTGCAGTGTTGGAGATGCACTGACCCTGTCGTCTAGCCATCACAGCTTGGTTCCTCGTCAAAGTCGCTCACATCCTGACCCCGGCGGGGGGGGGGGGGGGGGGGGGGGGGGGGGGGGGGGGCGGGGGGGGGGGGGGGGGGGGGGGGGGGGGGGGG
>JAVQJF010071662.1:0-23423 GCA_036023855.1 Gadopsis marmoratus
CTGGGGCCTTCTGGTCGTCCAGAGTCGAGGCTTAAATCTAAAGGTGACCAAGCTTTTGCCATCAGGACCCTGGACTCTGGACGACCTGCCTGAGGAGATCAGGCTGCAGAGTCAGTGACGTCGTCTTTATATTATTCTATAGTGTTGTTACTCACTTTTATGTATTGCTTGGGGAGCACTCTGTAAAGGCAGGTTGTAAAGGTGCTACATAAATAAAGTGATTACACTATAATCACCATAAATCACGAGGGTCTTCTACTAAACCCAGATCCATCAGGCAGCAACATGCTCATCACTGCTGGCTAATACAGGAAGTAATCAGTTATACAGGAAGTAATCAGTAAAGTCTGGATTACTGCATTAAAGTAACACGCTTGGTGCTCCAACTATAAGCCGATATATGTGGAACTGAATACACCGACAGATTGTGTCCATTCAGGATTCTTTTAAATTAAAGTGCTTCTCATTAACTCTTCAGTTCCGCAGCAAAAGCGTCAAACACATTCGGAGTTTTGTGTCTAAAGACAAAGATTCAGTCGGAACTCAACCAGGTGAGAACCTACCTTTGCTGAGGCTGACGTCATTTCGTTAAAGGAGTTGAAGCTCTGTTCTTTAAACTTGTTCTTCAGTCAAAACATTAACACCAAAATACCCCGCTAGCTACTAGCCGCTAGCCGCTAGCTGCAGTTAGCTCCGGTGACGGCAGCTAGCTCGCGGTGCTTAGCGCGCTTCATGCAGACAAAAGGTGTTTAAAAAAGATCCGCATCCGATTAGACGCCGCGAATCAACTGGGAATAATTAATATTTTACATGTTCGGAAGAAAGAAAGATTAATGTCGCACAACAAACAAAGACACACGGAATAAAGAGAATGTTGCGCGACTTTGGAGGTTGAACGCCATTGGTCAGTCGTAGAGGAAAAGGCGGGGCGTCGGACGTTCTCATTGGCCGCTGCGCTGCGGGACGCGACGGTTACCGAGTTCCGCCGAGTAAACCCGAGTGACGCGCATCAGCTGACTGCGGCGACCGGCGACGGAGCGTTTGTGACTTTAGCGAATCGAACAGAGAAGCAGCTTCTGACTGATCGAGAGGCCCGAACACGGACATGCCGTCGCTGCTGTTCTGCGGGCCGAAGATGGCCGCGTGCGGGATCGTGATCAGCATCTGGGGGGTCATCATGCTGGTAAGACATCTGGAGCTCTGGCAGCGGGGCAGGACTAGTTCCTGGAGTGATGGCGACTAGCTAGCGGAGCCGTTCATGGAGGCGTTTTCATGGAAAGTCTGATTGGTCTGTTTGATCTGTCCAGTTTTTAGGATTTGTTGAAACTCCTGAGACCCTCGACAGACGCGACGCAACACAAACAGTCCGTCGCAAAATAATCCTTGCACAGAGTCAACTCCGGTAAATAGACGGAGCCCAAAGTAGGCCGAGATAAATACATGTTCGATGACGTTCTAATAATCGATACAGCGTCAACATGATCAGTGAGTTTGTAGTAAACATCTGTGCCTGTGTAATTAACGGCACGGATCCGGCTAAAGTCTGGATGTTCAGTAGAATGAACGGTCAGAGCTGATCAGCTGATCAAACATTGTTGTTGATCCGTGTTTAGTGAACAGATATCTGAAGGTTTCTGTAGTTATTGACATCGTGATCAGCTGATGACACAAATATTAAAGTAGATCCCAGTTTGTCACCATGGTAACAAGAACCCTTATTCACCAAAGTGTCCAGCCGCAGAAACCCCCCTCTGAGCGCGTCACGTGGCTCCTCATGTGGAAGTCAGCTGTTCGTCACCAGGAACAAGCTGCTCAATCATCTTAAATATAGAATATACATTAACAATAAGGAACAAAGAGGACAGAATGTGTAATAACCTGATTACAACAGTTAATGAACTATTGATAGTCAGAATGGTTCCTCTGCAGGAGCTGACCTGAGGTCTGCAGGACGTCTGGTGACGTCTGGCAGGACGAGGCGTCGATTCCGAAACGTCTCAGTAAACTGAATCTGTTTGGGTCTGAAGACGTCGTTTGGACCAGTTTTTGTTTTATGCTCAACAGAGACTCAGTGATTCTTTCTTCCAACACGTTCATTTACAATATTTAAAAACGCCAAATCTGTCGAAGCTCCTCAAACCTCAGACTTCACTCTGAACAGCTGTCCGTCGTGTCTCCGGCTCCGTGTGGTTCGAAACGTTGTGATGGTGTCGAGTTGAAATATACAAACAGGAAACGCGCCACTGACCAAAAGTTAAACGTGCAAAAACAAGCGTCTGTGTGTGTAAACGGAGTCCAGGCTGAACAGACAGCGTGTCCTCCGCCGGGCCCCCGAGCCTCACGTTGAGCCACTCTGCTTCCTTGCAGGCGATGCTGGGAATCTTCTTCAGCGCCAAGTCGGCCGTGTTGATCGAGGACGTCCCGTTCACCGAGGAGGACATCCGCAACGAGTGAGTGGAGGTTCAGTAATAAAGGGACATTTCACGTCCTCTTCTGTCAGGAATCCTGACGATGTCATCAATCGGTCATGTTATCTTTAGGTTTGCTGGTTATGAAATGGAAGATTCAAATTTTTCTCATAAAAAAGTGTCTTCATATTTACATGGAGCTAATTTTATCATTTATTAATGTGAAACTTTCTTGAATAAAGTTCATGTTAAATTAGAACTGTAATATATATTAATGTTTATGAATTTATTATGGTTGATTTGAACCTAAAAGACTTTTAATCAAATTTAAGTTTGACCACTAGATTTTAGTAATATTGTAAAAAGCTCGTACAGCTTCTCGAGAGTAAAACCCAAACACTGTCAAGGTACATAAACCAACATTCTCAAGCCTTTAATTGTTCCGATAAGCAGGACGCGATCGTTCCACTGCGTCTGTGACGAAACGCAACGTTACGTTTGGAAACTCGAGCTCTTTTCTACCAGTATTTTTGATAATATAACTGTTAAAATTTAGCATTTTCCAAACTTTCCAGACTTTGCACGAACCCTGCATGAAGTTCAACACAAAGTCTGACTTCGGTTGAAGATTCAAATTTCTGCATTTAAGAAGAAAATAAGCGGCGACAGGAAGTCACACGTGCAGAGCAGCGCGGGCCGATCGGTGACAAGGCTGCGGTGTCGTAACGTGTTGATGGGACAGATTAAAGGTGGAGGAGACGCAGTAACTCGTCTGTTCTTCTCTTCGCAGTAAAAATCCTCCTCAGAACATCTACAGTCTCTACAGCCAAGTCGGCATCAACTGCTTCATCGCCGCCGCCGTCTACGTGGCGGTGGGCGCCGTGTCGCTCTGCCAGGTCCGACTCAACAAGCGGCAGGAGTACATGGTCACATAGAGAGCAGCAGCTGACCCCTGACCCCTGACCCCTGAGCCCGGCCACCAGCTGGAGCTCATGTTCTGTCCATAAAGTTTATGTTACTGTTTCACAAATTCCTTTTATAGTGGACCAATCAGCAGGAGAGGCACTGAGATCGCACTGTTTTGGGCGATCTGGTTGGTTAAGGGTAACGTGGGGGCTGGGCTGAATAATTTATTTTGCAGTTAACCCGTCGATGTGTTTGTTGTTGTTGATTCTGAATGAACTCGTCTGCAGCCGAAGTGTTTCCTGTCAGCAAAGATCTGAAAGAAACAAACGTCTTGTTCGCGTTTGACCTCCGTTCCGCCGACGCCACAGACAGGAAGTGTTACATGTGTTCAGGCTGTTACTCAGTAATGTGTAAAGTGTGATGGATCATCTGGTGCAATAAAGTGTGCGTGTTTAAAAACTAAGCCTTTTTGTCTTCGGTTTAAGGATTTTACTAATAGTTCTTTATTTGAATGAAGATTGGTCTGAAGTCTCCGGTGGCTACATTTGGATTCAATTATATAAATAGACAGTAAAAATATATTTACAAGTAGAAAATAAAGAAATGAACGAATGACTCAAACAGTTCATTTCACCGAACGGGAGTTAATGAATTATGTCACTAAAACAAACCGGTTATCCACATCATGCTGAACATGCTGTTCACACGTGAAAGTGAAAGTATGAACTCTGGGCTGAACCACTGTTCACTGTGGGGCTGTGACTTTGAACCTGGGGGCTGTGAGGGTCAACAGTCAAAGATGGAATAATTCTATAGATATTTGATGATATAAACCTCCATGTATTTGATGACTTATTCCAGATATCTGCCGCAGCAGGCAGGAAGTTACACTGTGTTTCAGTTGGTCTCTGCCTGCTCAGTCAGACTCTGTCTTCCCGCCACTGAGAGCTTCAGACTGCCAACGAACATCAGTCTCACAGACAACCGGAGAACAGGACAGCGTGAGTATTAATTAAAGGCTTTGTTGCCTCTTAGAAAATGAATGTGCGGAGAAATGAGGTCGTCCATCACATCATTACACGTGAAGGTTTTATTTCTTGGACCATGGATTCAGACGGACTGAAGTTATGGCCGATGTTGTGTTTGTTAGGCCAAATAGAAATGTTTGTTCCTGCGAGTGTGTGACTATTATTAGTCTTTGGGTTATTCTAAAGCGTTTTGTTCTGAATGAGGTCAAACAGACAACATAAATGCGCTGCTATAGTTCTGTGACTGTAAGTTACGGTGTGTTACGACTTGTGGCACTGAAGTCTGAAAATATGTTGAAACGGTCTTATGAGGTCTGGAACTGAACCCCCAAGATTCCTGAGAACAACCTGTTAGGTTCCGTGTGTCTGTGTGTTACAGATGGCACTGAAGAGTTTAGAGACCAGGTGGAAAAAAGCCCTGACCTCCATCCTGGAAGAGCTGACTGAGTCGGACTTCCATAAGATGCTGTTCGACCTGGACAAAATCCCCCAAGGTGTGAAGAGCGGCAAGGTCAGAGAGCAGATCCCTCAGATCATCATCCAGTACTACGGGCCTGAAGGGTCCATCACTGTCATAGAGAAAGAAATGAAGCAGATACCAAGGATGGACGCTGCAGTCCAGGACCTGCTGCGCCCCTTTGTGGAGAAACTGAAGCAGCAACGCAAAGGGAAAAAGGGTGAGTTTAAACAGAGGAGCTGCCTGCAGCTGGTGTCGGCACCGGATCACTTCGGCACTTCGACGCCTAAACGTCTGGATCCTCAGAATGAAAAGTCCAGTCCACTCGTCCATGTAGACTGAAACTGTAACAGCGTCTCCTCAGAGAGGCTCTGGCAGCTTCTTCACTTTATCTGTTTTAAAATGTCTTTCAGGGGAGACGAGCAAATGTGCAGCTGGACCAGGACCAGGACCAGGACCAGCAGGCAAGAGGAAGAAGCCTGCAGCTGGTAGGTCAACACACACACACAGAGATATTTCTCCAAAGGAGGAGATGGAGGCCACGGCTACATAGACCAGGAGGCTCCTCACAGTGTATGGAGGATTTCACCACCAGTCCAGCACCACCCTGTTGATGGAGCTGCAGGCTGCCTGCAATTGACACTCGACTCTTTTGCCCCTTTAAAAAACAAAACAAAACAAAACAAAACAGGTTGGCTGTCACACAGCTCTGAATAAGGCTTCTTCAATTTATCTGTTTTAAAATGTCTTTTTCAGTGGGGATGAGCAAATGTGCAGCTGGACCAGGACCAGGACCAGGACCAGCACCAGCAGGCAAGAAGCAGAAAGCTGCAGCTGGTAGGTCACACACACATATATATTTATATAATGTATATATACACAAACAGTAATATTATACTGACACTCCATGGCCAGAGGAACTGATGTCACCGTTGTACTGTATGTTAGAATATGATCAATTAAACAAGATATGAAGGAAATATAAAAGACTATATATTAAATACACACAGTATATATGTACACATTACAGGCATGATCAGTAACACATTTCATGTTCAGACGTTTTGTGATTGTTATGAACACAATTGGAAATAAGAAATCCAACTCTGACGGTGTAGCAACACACAATACTCCGTTTTGTTGCTACACGAGTTTCAGGGCCGAATCTTACCAGAATGAAGAGATCTGAGTCCCGTGAACAGGTGAACAGGTGAACAGCTGAGAGCAGTCTGTCTCACCAAGAATCACCTGATGATCAGAGGACATGAAAGCAGTCCCAGGAGTCCAGCAGGGACCTGGTCTTCTCCAGGCCGCTGAGACCAGAGGCGTGATGTGAAAGGCAGCCAGACCCTCTGCTCTTCATCTCACCTGTGTTCAACCGTCACGTTAACGTCAGCTCCTCCATGAAGAGCAGCTCTCGGCCGGAGGGAGCCGAGTCAGACTCCCTGTGGACTGTCAGGGATCCATCGACCCCCCTCAGCCTCCCGTTCCATCAGGACTTCCTTCTCCTGTCGTGACTAAATTGTTCGAAACCTCAGTTATGATTTGTCGTGTGACTCCAATGACTCGTATGTTCCTGCTGGAACTAGACCTGGACTACGGCGAGTACCAGACCCACTGGTGACCTGCCAGCATCCATCACAGTTATTCACCTACAACATGAACAGCTTGTTAACAGGCGTCAGCCAAAACCAAGGACACGATGTGATCATTTTACAAAAATTGTACAACTAAAACAGCTGTTTTACCTTAAATCCATCGACAGTGATGTTTGTTTCTTCTTTTAAAGATGGACAGAAGAGCCGCCAACCTGCCCAGGTGAGACGGACTCATCCAGCCTGCTCACTCACAGTTCAGACGTTTATCCCTTTTTTCTTTATTACCCTCCTTTTGTATCCAGAAGAAAACCATCAGCAGCTTTAGAGTGATGGTTCAACAGATGTGTTTAAACATTAGCGTGTTTACAGGAAGTAGATGTGGATCAAACCAGAAGAGGGTTTCTGCATATGTATCTGCACTTGACCTTCCGTTTGGGGCCCCGTCTTTAGATGAACGATGAAAGATGAAATGGCTTCCTGTGGTCCTGAGCTGCTGCTTTGTTTCAGGTGGCTCCTGTTGGACCTGTTGGACCTGTGAAGCCCAAACAGAAGACCAAGAAGCTGAAGCCAACTGGATCCACCAAGACCTCCGAGGTAGCTGCAGGGACTCAGTCCTACTAACGGTGTTTGAAATGTGGGTCGCTCTCTGCAGTCCGGTTTCACTTCTTTTGGACTACGACGAGCTGCGTAATGGGGTTTCAACTTTCTTGTTGACATGCGAGAAATGTAAAGATGCCTAAAGGTCGTCGGAGCAGACGGCACCTTCCTCTTTATGTCCTCAAACCTTCACGTCTGTGTGTCTGCAGGGTCAGGCTGCGAAAACAAAGCCAGCAGGAAAGAAGAAAGGCCCGTGAGAAGAACCCTCACCGCCGGCCGGCTGCCGAAAAACATTACATTCAAATGCTGCATTTATTGAATATGTTTCTGTATATTTTGTAGCTGAAATAATTAATCTGACAGGCAGAAATAAAGGAACAAATCACTGTTTAATTCTACTTGACTTTATTAAAAAATATTAACAAAATCAGGAAACACACAGTTTAACAGGAGACCAGACATCATATAAACCTTCATGTTTGCTGAGAAACAACTGAACTGATTTTACTTTGACAAACAGCTGAGCAGTCAATCTGTAAGTGACGGGTTTCATTCCAAAACACACTGCATCTGAATTTATTAAGAGTTAAAGGAGGAGGATAAAAAGGAGCCAATGTTTTCCAAAAATATACAAAATCTTTACAGAACGACGTGCAGTGAAACGTCTCGGAGGGAAACTCTTCACTTTAGAAAAGCTGACGACGATCAAAGAATGAAACTCTGGTTTACATGCACACACACACTTCTGATTACATTCAAACAGAAAAACAAAAAACCTACAAAAATAGACCATCAGGCATTTTACACGTTGCATCTTGAGCGTTCCTCTGAGCCCCCCCCCCCCGCAATAATAAGATAATCGTCTTTATTCACATATGGACAGATGCTACGGCCACACTATGCTAAGCTAACAGCTGTTTATTTATTTAGAATAAACCCAAATCAACGAATGTGAGAAGGAGCAGAGGGCAGTGACACACACCATCAGAGCTGGTCGATGACGCAGAACCTTCTTTGGGGTCAGAGGTCAAGTAACTGAGGGTCACATACACAGTGCAGTTACAAAAGAGGGGATCAGCTGCTTTTTAAGGAAGATTTCAAAATAAAAACCAACAATAACAGAACCTGAAATGACTCATTTTAATCCTCCAGCTCAAATAAACTGGAATCTTCCAGAAAACGTCTGCATCGAACTTCAGATCTGCATTAGAACGCTGGACACCGAGCGGCTGCTTCTTATCTGTACATGATAAACTAGAATGAAACACTGACAGTTACTCACCAAACACAAGTCTGGCAGCAGCTGAACAAACCTTCTGGCTCGTGACTCGTCGTCGGTCAAGTCGTTTTATTTAAATCGTTTTAGGGGAAATAATCCACTAATTCATCAGAAGAGAGCCCCCCCCGGTGGGAACCCCTGGTGGTGACGTGTGATGTTAAGTATGAATAAAAAGCTGCAGGACGTCAGCAGCCTGGTGGTTTGAATCACGTCTGTCTGGCTCATCTGAGCTTCGTGTCTGTTGGACAAACTGAAAGCGCTGAAGAAGCTCAAAACAGACGCCGTCCAAACAGGAAGTGAAGAACCTGCAGGTTCTGTCATGACATTTGAGCAGCTGTCAACACATCTGCCCTCCTGCTTCTGTTCTGCGCTCTCATTGGCCGACGATGAGCTGCCGCAGGTACGACTGCGTGAGGCCTCGCAGCTCCTCCAGCGTGTAGTCCTCCGGCATCGGCAGGCGGGTGATGTGCGGTGCCAGCTGGGTGAGCGGGATGCTGAGGGCGTCAGGCGCCGCTGCGTCGCCCTGCTGCAGGCTCAGCACCACCCGTAGGATGTTGGCCACACGCTTCGCCATTTCTGCACACGGGGAGGGGCGTGTTAGGTCAGAGCAGAGGCTGTGTTTGTCGTGGACGCGTCGGCAGGTTTTCATTCTCACCAAACCACAGCTGACTTCACCTGCCCTCCCTCAGCTCTGTCAAACAGACGCCATCACTCTGAGCTCCTACTCACTTCTGAGGCTTCATGGGTTTGTCACTCTTAGTACGCTTTGTCTCATTTGTATTTGGGGGATAACCATGCTAAAGTTTTACAATTACAGTTCTCATAGTTTGGGGGCTTTGGGGATGTAAACAGGAAGTAATGTTTCTGTAGACTGCTAGTTCACGTGCAGTCAGACAGCTCTCTCTGGATCACTGGGAGACTGAAGGAAACTCTGGACGGACATCACAGATCAGGATGTCCTCAGGAAGTGAAGCCTCACTGAATGATCATTTTTGAGGTTCATATCTGCGGAGTTACTCAGGAAAACCTGCCAGTTTCAAACCTCTCTCTCTCTCTCTCTCCATCTGACTTTAGTCCGTCTCCGACTACACTTGATAACTAAGGCGCAGTCGTGCTCTTACCCGATTGGGCGAGGCGGTCTCTGGCGGTGCTGCAGGGCAGGAGCTCGATCCTGCTGCACAGAGACGTCACGTCGGTGTAGAGACGCTCCAGCTCGTAGCCGGCACTCTCCATCTGGCAGCGAGGAAGACAAACATCAAACGTTGGCCCACAGACGCACCAATGTTTACTGCTACTTCCTGTGTACTCTGAGCAGAGAAGTGCCTCCAGTCTATTCATATTTATTAAAATCTGATTTTAAATAATAAAGTAGGTTAATAAATAATGAAAACAAGCAACAACCTCTCTAACCAGAAGCAGCCACAACGACTTCCTGCATCTACTTCATAAAAGATAAAAGCCAGTACATTTTTGCTTTATTTGTTCCTTTGCGGAAAAAAACAGCTACAGGAAGCGTTGCCTTTGCATTAGCAACATGCTAACATGTTAGCCTGGGATGAGTCACTGCAGTCCAGTTCCTGTGGACACTCCGGGAGCATCATGGAATAACTTCAGAATAAAGATGACAGAGCACCTGCTGGATGTCCTGCAGAGTCTTTATGACTCTGATGTAGTCCAGGTAAACCCTCCCTGCTGTGTCCCAGTCCTGGATGGTGGCGCTGTGTTCAGGGGCCGCCAGCCCCTCCAGGAACTCCAGCAGGTAGTCGTGGTTGTCGTTGATGATGCAGTCTACAGGAGGGACGAATACAGGTTTACAAAAATAACTTTACTAATTTATGGTTTCGCCAAAAGATCATTAACGGATTCTGATGTTCAAATGTGTCTTCTGGCAGTTTGAAACACAACAACTCTTGGTTTTAATAAAAGTCCTGACCTGAGGCCAGATGTTGGATCAGTAGCCGGTGGCACGGGCTCCAGTATCTGGCCCGGTACAGGTGCAGGGCTTCCTGGTGTCTGTCGCCGTCACGCCGGGCTCGGGTGGCCTTGGCCTCGTGGATCCACTGCTCCGGGATCAGCAGTCTCTCTGTCAGGAAGCGCTCCCTCTGGACAGACTGGTCCGTCTCCTGCAGGGAGCAGTGGAGCATCAGCATCTCCCTCACCGCTCGCTCCCGCTGACTGAACACACACAGACACAGATCACATCACAGGAAGAAGGTGGACGAAGGTGAAGAAGATGAGAAAGAGAGAAGAGGTCAAGAATCTGACTGCTGCTGGAGAATCGACGCTACAGGAAAAGCTCATAAAACTTCAGAAACACATGTTTTCTCTAAACTGTGACACAAACTCATCAATGTGATGTATTCTTACTGAAACATGACACAGGGACGAATGTTCAATTACCAGCTGAGTGTTTCCGTTCAGCTGCGACCTGAGTCTATATTTCAACACAAACCAGATGTTTCAGCTGTTTCGAACATCAACAGCTTCATCTGTAATCATCACGGAGGATTTGTGACACAGCAGATGGAAGCTTGGCGTTTCATTTTTAACGTTTCCAGGACAGACTGATCTTGTGTTTGTAAATGAAGACAACGAGCTGGACATACGGGTGTTCGGGGATGTGCAGCAGGATGAAGACGGCCATGTGCCAGAGGCCGGCGCTCTCCAGCTGTGCAGCGTAGCTGGCGTGGAGGAGTCCCTGCCGCGAGGCGCTCAGGTGGCTGTAGTGCAGCGCCTGCAGGACGCCCCACAGGTGCCAGCTCAGACGGTAGTCCAGGCGCTCCCAGGTGACGGTCAGAGGGTCCAGCAGCTGCTGCAGGCTGTAGAGTCTGCAGGACGACACGCAGGGAAGTGACGCGTTAAAGGAGCGTTACAACAATTCCACACGTCAATCAGTTTATTAGTTCTGCTCCGAGTCTCTGAAGGAGAACACAACCCTGATGACACCTGGAGGCTTTATCACACAAAGAGAAAGATTCATCAGCATTATGCAAATGCAGAGCTGTAACTAATCTTCATTATCCACCAATCTCCTGATTATTTCCTTGATTCATCAGTTGACTGTTTGGCCTGTCAACCGTCAGAAAATAGTCCCCAGAGCACCACATGAGGTCTTCAGAGGTGTTGTTTTGTTGGACAGATATTCTGTCATTTCACAAAGAGAAGTGAGAAATCCTCACATTTCTTTAGACTTTGACAGAAAAACAATTAAAATGACGAATTAACGATAACAATTGTTACCCATGATATGTCCATTGCTTCAGCTCCAAAAGGTTTATTTGGTTTAGTCCAGTGGTTTTCAAATTGGGGGGGGGGGGCGCCCCTTAGTGGGGGCCCGGCGTTGTGACAGGGGGGGCGCTGTGAACACTGTTTCCACTGTCAAGTTATGTCCAGCAGATGGCGCTAATTTTCCTACCAACCACCTTAGAAACACCAGAGGAGGACCGCTTAAAAATGTAAACCTTGCACACAACCTTTCACCGCCAGCATGGACGAGTTAGTGACAGGACCACCGAGGAAACGCAAAGCAGACGACGAATCTACATCAAACTCCACAAGTAAGCCGACCAAAGCAAAGACAAGAAACTCTGCCGAGGCCCATCTTGCCCTCGGCTTCACTAGAACAACGGTGGGCCATGAAGAGAGACCAGTGTGTTGTGTGTCTCAGAATACTGGGCTCTGACAGTATGAAGCTGAACAAGTTCCTGATTCTCAGGAAGTTCATGTAACAGTATTATTTCAAATAAATTTGGCCTAAAGCACGTGCCTGAGAGTGTATTCATTTGGGTGACCGAGGGGGGGGGGGCTGAAAATAATTGTACCTCCAAAAGGGGGGCTCTGCAAAAAAGGTTTGGGACCCACTGGTTTAGTCTGACCAATATTAGGGACTAAAAGGAGATATGCTGGCCTCCCTTTCTTCTACTCTGAACTATTTCACACAACACTAAATCACTTGACTATTAATAATATAAGTTCACTTATTCATAGAAAGCAGGAGAGGAACACAGCTGTTAAGCTACTTCAGCTGGATTTTAACCTGGAACTGGTCTCATTTTTAGAATCGGGATGAATTTCTGCCAGATCCGCTGTTGGACGTTCAGTTTGAGGTCACGGTGTCTGATTAGTTTCCTGACCGATCAGCGAAATCTCTGTCGGATGATGGGATGGTTTTCTACAGGTCAGAAATCTCTTAGGTTCTGCGATCAGATTTTTCCAACACGGCTGCTGTCAACAGATCCGTTACATGCACACAGAGCACCAGCACACTGTCCAGGCTGCAGTCAGGAGAGTGAAGCAGCTGGTTTACCTGTCACTGTAGAGTTTGAGCAGGTGGAAGCAGAGGTCGTGCAGCGGCCGTTTGGACTCCTCCTCCTCCTCCATGTCCGGCTGCTCCGTCTCCAGGTACGGAGGTAGGGGGGCGCAGGCGTACTTACCCCCCTCACATGAGCCCTGCAGGACAGAAACAACCACAATGGTGACCGGTGGCCTGCGTGACGGTCACTACCTGTCATGTAACGCCCCCTGCCTTCTGAAGGTGTGCGACAGTAAAAGAAGACAAAGTGAAAAGAATGAAATGAGAAGCTTGAGTCAGTGAAACATCATTTGACTGCAGAGGGAGAGGCAGCGGCTCACCTGGAAGGCGGCTTCATATTTGGCGAGCGCATCGGCCACAGAGGCGGTGGGAGGCAACATGAACCAGAGGTGGACGGCTACACAGCGCTTCCAGTCCAGCTCAGAGCAAACGTTCACCACCCAGTCAGACGACTGCCAAACCTGAGGGATGCACAGGAAACACCGTCAGCCCAGCACTCTGAGTTCACCTGAGACAAAAATCATGTCTCTGCGTCGTTATTTAAACCACATTCAGGGCAAAAACTAAATGTTCTGCATTAAGGTCAAGTGGATGTCAGCAGTAGTTTTTTTATTCAAACACAGGAAATTAATGTTAACATGTTGTACAGGTTTCCCGGCGAGCAGCGTTAGGATGCGCAGTCGTTCCTCGGGCAGGTAGCAGTCGGTCTGCATGCGGTTCCAGTCGGCGAGCTGAAGGGCCAGCAGGTCCCGGCAGAACTGAGAGCCCATGGCCTGAGACAGCAGCAGGGACAGACGGTGGTCTCCTGGGGACAAACAGCAGTGCTGGTAGTTTTAGTATGGAGACATTCAGCGTAACGTTCAGTCCAGCTGCCTCACGTCTGTCTGACAGAAACAGCTGTCTGTGCAACAGATTCAGTTTGACATGCTGCTTTTACAACGTGGAGACAAAACATTACTTTATTGATCGTTTAATCCGTCTAACCAACCAAAACTCTGCGTCTGGACTTTCTTTAATTTAACGCAGACCGGCTCCTCAGAGCTTTGTGTTCTCTGACAGCAAACCAACTCTCGTCTCACCTTCCTTCTGTGCAAGTCGACACGCCTCACTGATGCGGTTGCCCGTCAGGTAGCTGAAAATGGCCTCCGTGTGGCAACCCTTCCCCGCCCGCACCACCTCCTCCTCCACCCTGCAGGTGGCTCCACGGGACAGCCAGGCCGAGAAGGTCCGCCTCCTCTCCAGCTGCTGCTCATACTCGCTGGGCATCTCGACATCTGGCTCCTGGTCTGCAGGGCCCAACCGGCCCCACAAGGCCTCACACAAGGTCCAGACCTCGGCCCAGTAAGCCAGGAGGGCTGGAGGAGAAAGAGAGGGGGAGAGAAATGTCAGAATTATGTCTTTTGAAGGGTTGAATGTCGGAAGATCCCAGGAGCTGCTTGAGTGTACTGAATATCCTACGTACTGAAACAAACACTCGTCATACAGCAGCTTCGGCCCAGCTGTGAAATGCCATTAATAAATAGGATCCAGCTGTTTCTCAGCTTGTTTCATCAATGAATTGAGCTACTTTCTTCTACAGTTTGTGTTTCTGCTCCACATCACTTACGGTCAGCGTCGCCCTGCTTGTAGTTCAGTTCGGTAATCCACTCGGCGTACTCATGCAGCGCTGCCACGCCGGGCTGTGGTTGGACCAGAGGGCAGGCGGAGGCGTCTGTGGTGTTGACGGTGCTGTGCTTCAGACAGATCTCCAGGGGGCGCTGGAGCACTGCCTGGCTCTCCTCCTCCTCCTCCTCCTCCTCTTCACTGGTCTTCCCTGCTGGAGGCTTCAGACCCACCAGCTGCTCCATCACCACCTTATAGGGGCTTTCTATCAGTCTGCAGAGAGGACAGCTCAGCTGAGAACCAGAATCACATCTCTTTGTGTGACTCAAAACATCTTTCAGAAAGATATGGACCAATAAAAAATTAAATGTTCACATGTAACCAGATCTGAGTTTTCTTGCCTGTGTGATTATTATTTTCATGTTTCATATTGTACATAGTAGATGCTCATAAATACTGTATTTTTTTGTAGTATATTTGAGCCCCCCGAATGTGTGACTCTACATCTGATCTGTGGTTATTCCCGTCTGATGTGTTATGGGGTTTTTAATCCGCAGTTAAGGCTGCAGAGAAGTGCCAGAAACATCTGTGACAGCTCTACAACTTTCAAACATTTCCACAAGCGACATCACAGACGTGTGCAGATCATGTGACGTCTATCAGTCAAGAACAACATTTTATTGAGACGGTGCAAACCAAAAAAGGTCAGTTTTTAAAAGAAAAATGTTTTCTGGCTGAATAATCCATGTGAGTGAGTGAGTCTTACGGTTTGCTCCTTGCAGGTTTTGGCAGGAAGCTGAAGTCGGCCATCAGCTCTTGGTGGTCGAGCTGTTTGGCCGGCAGACAACTCAGCTTGTCGCCGCAGTGTGCCAGCGTCCAGCCGGGACCCCACCCCACCCGGAAGGAGCGGCCCGCAAACAGCCCCGCGTCCATCAGAAAACTCCCCTGCAGAGCAGAAAGAACGTTCGTTTCTGTTTCCTGTCAGCAACTCGTTAAATGAGTCTGAAGCTCGTCCACACATCATATGAACATGAAACCAACCGAGTACCAACCTTCCCCTGAGTGACCGACTCTTTGAGGGGGACAGGACCACCCAGCCGCCGGACGCCAACCGTCCTGACCGAGGGCTCTGGAGTTCGGGGCGGCAGCAGGAAGGACGAGGGGCCCGGACCCGCCCAGTGCAACGGCCGGGAGGCTTCGACAGCTGCTGGAGACGAGCGGGAAAAAAGAGGAGGAGGAAGGAGAGGAGGGCGGGGAGAATCTGACAGCTGAGAGAGGAGGCCGGAGGAGAAACGAGCCTGAAGGAGACCACCCACTGCAGACAGACAGACAGGGATTGTGTCATGTACCTGCTTTTCCTCAGAGAAATGTCCCTGAATAAATGAAAGTTACCCAGAACAAAGAGCACGTGGACCGAGTTTGTTTCCTACCGGAGGGTCGGCTCTGAGCTCCTGGCACAACGAGGCGAGGGGACGAGATGCTAGCAGAGACTTTCATCGCTCCCGGATCCTGGAACATATCTCCCTCCTCCTCATCCTCAGCAAACAGAGAGGCCTTCATGATCTGCAGACAAAACAAGAGAAGATTCAATGCTTTTATTGTGGCGGCAGTTCGATGACGTGCACTTCCTGTTTGTGGACAAGGCCTGCGGCTCTACCTGGAGGCTGTGTGGGTTGATCCCCAGTGAGGACGCTATGTGGCTGGACGCAGAGACGCCGTCATGCTCGGCAGAGATAAAACCTCCAAGCTTCCTGCCCATCATATCCATCTCGCCGGCCAGCAGGTCGCCGTCCTCCTCTCCTCCCAGCATGCTCTCTGTCGGGAAGCTCTGGGTGATGTCGGCCATGTCGCTGTCCAACTCGGCCACGCCACCCGGAAGATCCACGGCAACAGTGGACTGAAGACACACACAAAATAAGTGAGGGCCGAAAACGAGACGTGGAGGTCAGGCACACCAACACGAACCATCAGTTCTTGGTTTCCTGTCTCAAAATGCTCGTACTGCCTGAAGTTTCATATTTATCAAATTTAAGTTCATTTCTGGGTCGGATTGTTGACAGGTCAGGAGATAAACCTTCCACCGAGCTGTGAATCGCTGTCTGTTTTGATGAATTAAATTGACATTTTATACATTAAAAACTAAAGTTTAGCACAGTAAGACAGTGAAAAGTCTCCTAAATGAAGGTCAACAACACTATGCAGGACTCGGCCAGTGAAATCCCCCAACCAGCACAGCTTTTAATATTATTTATTACCATAAAGAGAAGCGATTCTTCACACAAAGATTAAATATCATCTCCATTAACTTTATTAGTTTCTTCCATTAATTGCATAATATGAAAATTAGTACAAGTTACGTCACACAAACATTAAAGTACGTTTGTCTAAAGACGTTTGGCTGTTAACTTGATGTTGAACATGACAAATTTTGTGTTTTGTTTAGTTTAATAGAAAACACAAGCCGTTCATTCTAATATACTAACAGAATAATAAAGAACACCAGCAGACAGAAGCCTGAAGCACACAAACGTCTGATCGGAGAACGTTTCCTGAACAGTGGAAACACCTTCTATTGGCTGGACTCGGCACGGAGGCATTTTCTATTGTTAATGTGATTTTCCCAACACGTATGTACTCCCTCCCCCCGCCGGTATTAAATGTCAGCTATGCAATAATAATATAAAAAACATAAAATCCCCATTTTAAATATGCTGCAGCGGCAGTTTAAACACGAGGAACGCTTCCTGTCTGTTTGGGGTTGTTGACCTCCGACTGCAGTGGAGAAACGATCTAATGTTGCCGAGTGTGTGTGTTGAATGTTTGTTCCTTCCGTTAATGAAAGGACCGTAGAAACCTCTTTGGCTTCAAATACAGAAATGTCACATGAAAAATAAAACCACAGAAATATTTGGCTGGCACTAGCTAAAGCACCTTTCCATTTCTGTAAAAGACGTTAGAGCTGTCACACTGCTCTGTGTGCTGACAACATTCTGACAGCGATCAGCTGTAAGGATGCCAACGTGTAGAAGATATTTATTGTTGACAAAAAGCAGAGAAAGAACCAGAGAAGAGCCTGAAACAAAGACCCAGCTGCAGGTTCGTCTAATTAAAAATGAGCTGCTGACACCAAACAGCTGCATACAAGCAAAGCTGCTCTAATCAGCTCAGGTGTGTCAGTGAGGAAGATGATGATGAAGAGTGTTGGTGGCAGGCTGCTCTACCTGAGCCTGTGGCGCCACCTGCTGCTGGGAGGGGGGAAGTGACATCGTCTTCAGCTTCTTGGGGTCTGTTTTGAGTGGGACATCCTCCTCCTCATCAGAGTCCTGGAGGCCATATTTGGAGAAATGGGCCACCTGAGACAGGGGGGGGGGGGTCAGTTACACCTGAGGAGTAGGTCAGCGTGATACACCTGAAACAACTGCTCTTCTTTGTTTTCAAGTACAACTCGATCTGTCCATCTTAAATCAAACACCTGTTCACGTTCTCCTTTTAACAGCATCCAGCTGTCAAACAGTTTCTTACTTATTGACCGACATGCAGTGACACAATATATCTGCAATAAGCTGATACTGATGTGTCCACTCAGCTTCATCGGCCGTGTGAGTCACAGTCAAAATACAAGTTCATGTGACATCAGATGTTAATCAGCCGAGCAGCAGAAACTGACCTCGAACACCCAAGATCCGGTCTCGGGTCTGTACTCCAGGAAGCGGGCTCCCTGTTTGCGCGAGGCTTTCTCCAGCCGGCCCTCGTAGTTCATCTCGGTCAGACGCTCGGGGCTCCTGATCTGAGTGCACGCCGTCTTGTCGTTTGGCCAAACGCCGTCCAGAGTCACCTCGGCTCGCCTACAAGCACACAGGAAAGACAGGAACATTTAACTGGGCATATCAAAGTCATAATATGCACTTTCCATACAGAGCAGGTCTAGACTGACTCCTTATGTACAGATACCAACATTTCCCACCATGAGCAGCACTAGGACACAGTGGCTGCCTTTTAACAGGCAGAACATGCCCCTCACCTGTTAAGCCCCTCCCCCACTGGCGGCTTGTTTTTGTCGTCCGGGTACACGATGACCTCTTTGCGTCTGAAATGGATGATCTCGTCGAGGTTCAGTCCCGTCACGTTCACCTCGCCGGAGAAGAAGATGGAGCCGTAGCCTGTGAGGGCCAATCAGAGCAGAGCAGTAAGGCGGCTGTTCAATCAAGACTCGCATGCAGTGGGGCGGGGCATGACGAGCGGCTCACTTTAACTGAGTAAACCGGAGTTCATCTCATCTGCATTTTGAACGAGCTGATGTGTCGGAGAGCTAAATGCTGCTCCAGTGACGGGTGTAGACGGGTGTAGACGGGCGTTACCTTTCCTTCCGACGGTGAAGTTCTCCACCACACACACTCCGTTTTCATCCAACATCTCAGCCAGATCCTCCATGGAGGGGATGGTGTAATAACCAACACGGTTCAGAATGATGCCTGAAAGACAGGAAACGGTATGGGATGCATTTATTCTGCAGCCCCTCACGGACGCTCAACGGCTTTGAAATAAATATCATTTCTGATCGAAGGTTCTGCTGCCGAATCCTCTCGATGTCAAAGGAAATCTTAATGAGGCATTTTCCACTACGGGAACTTAATGAACGCATGATAAATTCAGGTGTAGTTATTGTCTCTGGTTCTGCTCGTTTCAGCACTGCAGAGACTCCAGCTGTTTTGCAAAATGGCAGGCAGCACAATTAATAGCACCGGGCACATGTTTAGATAATCACCGTTTCAATGTGCAGGCCATAATCTGACTGTCACATACGAATGTTTTGCTGCTTGTTTAATTACACTCCTCACACACATTCATTTGTTCACCATTAATGAGCAGGGCAGCGCGACCAAACGCTACATCGCTGTATTTTATTTGGTCTAGACGGACAAAAAAGCTCAGGAATGGTTCGGTTCAATCCACAGTCTGTTGTCCAGATTCTTCACCGTCACCTCCCACGAGAGAACCGAGCAGCGTGCTGATTGGAGCAGAGAGAAGGTCGTTTACTCTCTGCTGCAGGTCCGGCTCTTCTAATAATGTTACCATGCCGACGTTATCATATGTAAATGAAGAAAAAAAAAATCTATATTGGCAGGACATTACAATGACGGTTTGTCCTTTTCAGCGACGTATATCCGAAACATTCTAGTCAAACACAGTTACATGGTCTGGGAATCTCGAGGTCACAGGTCGTTACAAAGCTAAACGGGTCTTTCTGTGTCCAATGCCCTGCAGAACTTTGTTTTAAAAAAGGCCAAATCTGGTGAAAGTGATTACCTGAGCGACTGCAGAGAGGACGGCAGAGTGAATCAACAGCATCACTCCATTCCTGTCTCGTGTTCAGAGCTCAGTTTAGTTGATTACATGTATTGGTCAGGGACCACGGACAGAAAGGCACCGATCTCATACGAAGAGAAGAGACAACATCCTCAGACTATCAGGGAGCCGAGAGACTCAGATGCTGCAGGTCAATAGGTTTGTTGAGAGGATCCCAAAAAGAAATCAGTGTTAGTATCTGACCTGCTGGGTGAGGAGACTGTTGGGACTCCTGCTGCTCCTCCTCGCGCTCCTCCTGCAGAGACTCCTCCCCCAGAGACGCCGACACGTCATCGCTGCTCAGCTGAGGATTCGAAAAAAAACACATTAAAATCAGTTCATGCACACTCTGAAGTCTTTCTGCTTTTCTCCAGCGAGGATGTAAAGTGACACTGATGATTAATCTCAAACTTCTCGGTCAGGATTTAAACTGACGTCAGGTTCCTTCATTTGCAAACACAGAGGGAGCTTCTGGACTCTTGCCGTCATGCATCTACAGGTTTTCTAAGCTATGCTAACGCTGTGCCTCTGCACAGAAAACGGCCACAGGCTGCATGCTGTAACAACAGGTCCAGGTCCGACTGAGGATGCTGACCTCCAGTCTGTTCCTGGCTGGTTTGTGCAGGTTGAGGTCGCTGATTGTGTCCTGCAGGCTGGTCTGAAGGCGTCCCTGCGGGATGGGCTTGGCGATGGGGTTGACGTAGAACTGGGTGAACTCTGCGTCGTCATCTGCCTGGCTGCTGGGGCCCGGCAGCTCCTCCTCCTCCATATGACTGCAGGGAGAAGAGAGGCGAGGGCGCTGCTCAAATAAAACATTTATCGGCAGCATTCAAATCATCACACACATCTGACAGCTAACTAAACTACTCATCTGAAGTCATGCGTTACATTTGAAAGTAAGGCGTGACCCATGGAGCAACAGGTAAAATGTGATAACATGGAAGTGTCAAAAGACCTGTGTCCATTCTGTGGATACTCTGAGGGTGAGGCGAGGTCGTCTGTCTCTTTGCTGATTGGACTGCTGTACTGACTGCTGTTCAGGTTCTTCAGAACAAGTTTCTTGATGCTTTTCCTGTGGACAGAACACACACACAGTAACCACAACACAGAAGTTAACTAATGTTTGAAAAATTGTACGTTAGTTGTGTACAGGGTTCCTACACATTTCCCTGACTCAAATTTCTTGGTAGATCTTTCAGACCATATTTTCACAGCATCTGTGCAGACTTGTTTATTCGCTTTGTCCATGGAAATGACAATGAACGCAGCCATAAAAGCCTTCCACAGGAAAGACGTTTACTCGTCCTTCACTGGTATGATAACTGCATAACTCAAATGTTCAGGCACGTTTAATATTTAGTTATTAGTGATTCTATGTGTCTATGCAACTCAAATCTACTGGTCTGGTCTAATCGATCAGACCAAACCGGGAAATGACTAAAATCTAATTCCATGCTGCGTTGGGTTTGATTAAAAATGACTTCTTGTTGAAAAGATGAAACCTATATCCTTCAGTGGAGCACCTGCTGCAGGTGAAAATGTTGCCATGGTGATCAGATGGGTACCTGGGTATGAAGGCTCCATTGGTGAGCGAGGGCTCGTCATCATCCAGGCCGTCAAAGAGCTGCGACTTGGAGGCCCCTGATGATGTCAGCGCTTTGGGGCGAACCCTGGTCGCGGGTCGAGGGGTCAGCTTGTAGTGGGTGGGAGTGGTCAGAGCCTTCTGGGCCGTTGGATTGGTTGGTTTTAGGCGCTGTCAGAAGACAGAGGAGTTGTGATTGTATAAGTGCGTATCAACATTACATCGACCTTCAGAGAGCATCTTGATTAAATGAAGGTCAAGTTAAAGAAAAGGTGACCAAAGCAGCAGACTCACCTCCTCCTTCTTCTTGGGGTCTGACAGTTGGTTTCTGAACAGCGGTGAGTCACCGTATGGCGAGTAAGCCAGGACGCTGAGCTGCTGCTGGAGCATGGCCTGCTGAGCGGCCGCCGCACTCGGATCTGTGAGCGCTGGACAACAGCAACAACAAAAACAAATCAACACACACCGTCGCTGGGGGGCAGAGGTCACATGTACAACAAACACTGACGGACACAGTCAATGATTTAAAATACAGGCGGGTTTATTTGGGGTTGGAGTTTAAATTCTCACCAGCTGGTGCAGAAAACACTTCAGCTTTCATATAAAAATGAGAGAAAACAATATCTTAATGTTTTGGGATCAAATTATTTTTCAATTCAGTGACATAAAGGTGAAGAGAGGTCTGAAACACCTGCTGTTGCTTCCACCAGAGTGAAAAGGTAAGATTAAGAGACATGTCTGTCCGTCCGTCTAAAACATCAGTTTTTACGTCAGTCTGTCTCCAGCTGCTCACCGACGGGCTGCTGTGGAGCTCCGAAGCCCAGGGTGCTGGTTCCGCTGTTGAATCCGGTGGTTCCAAACGTTCCCATTGTTCCCAGTGTGGCGCCCAGTTTGTTCTGGTTATTCCCAAACAGAGACGACTGTCCTGTGCCCACTGCTGAACACAAACAACTTTGGATTAATATATTTCTTATCCCTTTTTCTACCAATGAGAACCTAGTGCTAGTCCTGGGCAGGTGCCCGGTTGGAGTTTGATCAACTTGCGAACTTTCTAAGAACCGGTTTGTTTTTCCACGGGTTAGAAACACAATGACATCACGCTATACGTCTCTGCTGGCCCAGCAACATTAGTGCCAACTCCAAACACAAGAAGAAGAGAAACGGACTGTAACTGTTCACATCCGAGAAGCAGGAACCAGTGAATATTTCATCATTTTGCTTGACAAGTGATGTAAACGATTATTTCCATTATCAAAATAGTTGCAGATTCATTTTCTGTTGATCGACAAATTGATTAAATATTATTTCTCTTCTAAAACACATCCTGGTTTTAGCACTGTCATAATTTAATCCTTCCTGATGTCAGAGTTCGTCTGGTACCTGTCCCAAAGCTGGTTCCCAGCCCAGCCCCCAGTCCACCAGTCGCCGGCTTGTTCCCAAACAGACTTGTTCCAGCAGGGTTCACACCAAAACCTGCACCAAACCAAAACACAAAACACTGTAGCCTGAAGCATCAACACTGTTGCTATGACTACGCGCACTTATTGACAACAGCGGTTTAACTGCTGAAGAGAACCGGAAGCTATAAATCAACACGTCATTCACCTCCACCCTGAACCCTGGCAGACTTACCGAAGGTGGAGGTGTTGGTTCCAGTCCCCAGCGTGAGGGCGGGCTTGTTGCCAAACAGCCCGGTCCCAGTGCCAAAGGACGGGGCGCTGGTGGTGGTGGTGCCGAACCCGGCTGTCTTATTACCAAATAAACTCTGCTGTTACAGGCGACAGAGACATTAACATCATCAGAGGCTGTGATTAATCAAACACAGAGTGACCTGCAAAAGTAACTGCATATATTAGGTGATTACGACCCAAACTAACAAAGTGTTGCAATAAAACACTTGTAATAAATCTGAGTGCTGTATTGAGCTGATGTTTCAGGGACGCTGACTTTTGTTCCATTTGACACCCTTCCTGGGTTGTACCTGTGTGGCCACGTTTCCAAATGCAGCGTTGGTTGGGCCGAACAGCCCGGTGGCTGCCCCGAAGCCGGTGGCTGTGCTCGTCTGAGCGGCGCCGAACAGCCCAGCCGCCGGCTGAGCCGCTGCCGTGTTCCCAAACAAGCCCTGAATCACAGGAGAAGGCCAGCGTGATACAACATCCTCAAAGTTTTAAAGAAACATATTCATCTGGGAGCCAGAGTCTGTGTACGGGAGACAGACCCCCTCCTCACATAAAGCTTATAGCAGGGCTGACTCAGGTGAGCCCTGAGCCCCCCCTTAGTTATGCTGCTATAGGCCTAGACTGCCGGG